>JASSUY010027709.1:0-23989 GCA_032466535.1 Forpus xanthops | reverse complement strand
GTTCTTATCTCAACCTGTGGGAGTTGCATTCTTTTGATTCTCCTTCCCATTTCCCCGGGACTGGGGAAGAAAGGGGGAGGGGGGTGTGGGGTGTGCGCAGAACTGTTTGAGGGGCCTCAAACTACGACAGACATGATATTAATAAAAACAATCATAAAAAAATAATTTAGGTGAACTTTAGAGAAATTAAAAGAATAAAGGTATCTCTGTGGGAAAAATGTCCAAAATTATCTTAATTTTCAATTTAATAGAGAACAGAATTGCTTTACAGTTTCTACACAAAAGTTCAGGTGTTGTCATGTACTGAGAGTATTTCAGTGAGATTTCAGCATCCTGATGGGCTGTACATTATAAACTAGATATGACTCTGTGTTTGCATTATGTATTTTGTTCACTTAATTTTACACTACACTTTTTATCGTTTATCTGAATATATCATTAACAAGATGGGGACCTAAGGTTTTCGGTTTTCTTCTGAACCTTTATCAAAATACTCATGCTATTCTTATTTTGTGCAAATCTTTTGCTAATGGCCGTTTTCAGGAGAAATTAAATAGATAACCATGTAGATACTACCCATGCATGTCTGCAGGTTTACAGAGGTAAATATTTGAGTAAGTTTAGCAAAATTTGCCCCATTCAACCTGTTGGTTTTGCTTATTAGGAATGATTAATGTGTTTTTTGTTTTTTTTTTTTTTTTTTTAAATGTCTCAATTCTGAAGTTGTATTTAAGGTATTTTAAAGTACTCATTGATACATATTGTTTTTATTAATATAAAGCATAGAATCAGAGGACACAGACACAATATTTGTAGAATCATAGAATGTTTTAGGCTGGTCCAACTCTCCCTGCTATGGGCAAGGACATCTTTCACTAGATCAGGTAAAATCTCCATCCTATCTGACCTTGAGCGCTTCCAATGATGGAGCATCCTTCTCTTGGCAATCTGTCCCAGTGTCTCAACACCCTCATTGTAAAAAAAATTTTTCTTATATCCAACCTAAATCTACCCTCTTTCAGTTTAAAATCATTGTCCCTCATGCTGTCACTACAGGCCTTGGTAAAAAGTCTCTCTCCGTTTTTCTTGTAAACCTTATGTATATACTGAAAAGCTGCAGTAAGGTCCCCCTGTAGCATTCTCTTCAGCTTGAACAACCCCGACTATCAGCCTTTCTTAATGAAAGAGGTGTTGCAGCCCTCTTATCATTTTTGTGGTACTCCTCTGGATCTGTTCTAGCAGGTTCATGTCTTTCTTGAATTGGGAACCTCTGATCTGAACGCAGGATCCATGTGGGGTCTTACAAGAGCAGAGTAGATGGTAAGAATTATCTTCCTTGACCTGTCAGAGATGCTTCACAGAATTACCTTCACAGAGATGTTTCACAGCATAACCATAATATATGATGCAGAAGTATGAGCCACTTATCAGCCAGTGATATGGAACAGGTGGTCAAACCTTTTTCCCCATGCCTAAACTTCTGATATCACAAAGCTCTGTTTCTTCAGGTTGTTTTTAACCTGTTTTCCTCTAAATTCAAACAACAATTCCGTCTGTTAGTCTGCTCACCTAATTTCCTCTGCACTGATTGTGACCCTATGAGATTAGTTATTTGTATATTTAGTACTCTAATAATGCAGATTTATGCTTTCTGGTGCTGCCTTTAAATAGTTTGCCCCTTATTTATTTATTTATTTTTAAAATAGATGAGTTTTCATAAAACAAGCCATATCGATGAAGAAGTAATACAAACATGCACACAACAATGCAGTAACTTACCTTTATGCTAGTCCAAAGGGCACTGCAGTATTTCTTAGTCCTACATATATTTCCTTATACTTGTTATGGTGAATAATGATGAATAATAACATAATGGCCCTAAGAAATTGTGTATTTACAAGTTTGCTTTAAGCAAAACATTTTTCAAGTTTAAGTGACAATTCTGACCTTATTCAAATTGAGTTGTACCAAACTTTAATAAAAAGATTCCTATCTTTGTAAATCACTCACTTTGCCATTTTCAACTAATATATACCTCATCTTTAGTAGGAGCCATATGCTTGTGCATATTTTTTAGTAAGTATCAGAAAGAACTTAATGAAAAAAAGCATGTGCTCTAGAGACATACTTACTAGTAGGTGAAATAATTCTATTCCATAAATAATTTCTTGAAAATGTGAACTTTGATGTTACTTCTTCTTAATTTGGAAGTGATGCTATGAAAGGAGACACAGATTTGCTCAGAAAGAGATCTTTTCATTCATCTGACTATTGATTCAAAAGAAGTCAACAAAATAACATCATCTGTGTTTATGCTAAGAAAAAGCATTTCTCAATAATGAAGAGATCAAAGAGGAATATTGCTATTTTTAGCAATGTAGCAAAATAGCTGTTTCTGCTCTTCAGAAAGGAAAGCTGTTATTTTGGTAAATGCCAAGATAGAGATCTCTTCAGAGCCTGAGAAGGCAGTAAACAAGCTTCAGATCAGAAGTTTCAGCTTAATATCTCCAGTGCTAGTTAGAGGTTAATGAGCTGGAATGACCATATGAAATATTTACTGTTTTACAAGTATTTTGTGCTAAAAGGGGGTTTCAAATGTCTTATAGTACATACTTCTGTTATGTTGATCTTCACCAAAAGACTGACTGCTGAACATATATGAAAGAACTTCTGTAAATATCTGTCAGTTTGGTGGTACAATATGGAAGTATATTGAGCAGCAACCAACTTGGAATAACACTTGTTATCAAAATGACACTGCTTGCATTTGTAAAAATGTCCTGCAGAAGATCTGTTCACTTTTACTGAGAAGCAGGCTGGCCAGATAAGCTGTCCCTATTCTGGCGTTTGTGCCATGTGGCAGTGAGGTGACTGACCAGTGAGCAGGCAGTGTGCCATCCCAACAGATGGTCATGAATGCAACTAGCCAAGGATATTTTCATTCTATGTGCAGCAGATGTACATGCCTATTTAAAGTGTTACTCCCAGCTGCGAGAGTTAAAACATCAGTTTGCCTTGACCCTCTTTTTTTAGAGTTGGTAATATATGGCACCACTAACCCAGCTCTAAACTTAATTGGAGTATCATGAAATGTTTGGAAGGAGAGGACAGTGAGTTCAAGGTAGTTTTCTATACTGCTGTTATTTAATTCTTCAGGAATTAAAATTTTTTTTGATAGACATTATGTCATTAATACCTGACACAGAAGAAGCAATAGAGCTGAGAGCATGCCCTCTATGGCTAAATTTATCTAATATGCAAGCTGTACCCACAGAGCCTGTAAAAGCTGATCTTGCAACACAGCTCTGACAAAAATGTTTCCCTTCTAGTTGAAAATTAATTGTAGTCATTACTTTAATGATCAAAGCCTACAGAGTACAACAAAAGCAGACCCTATCAATGTATAAGTAACAGAATACTTTAATACCACTATTAACTGTATTTTTTTTTTTTTTTTTTACTTAACTATAAGGACAATATACAGACTTTGGCTTTCAGACAGTAGCTTTATGGGTACATGCAAATGTTACCTGTCTGAAAAACCAAAGCAGTTAAGAAACACTGTTTCAGATGATTTCAGTTGCTTATATTCCAACAAACCCACCCCTTTTTTACTTTTTATTTATAAGACTTGCATCAGTGGTGTTCTTCAGTTACTTTGAAAGAATTTGGTGAGAACTGGGATGAAATGGGACTATGTCTAAATTGTGATATTCTATAGAAATAATCCTCTGTCTTTAAGTCTGAGGGAGATAGATAGTATCTCAGGGAGCAGGGCAGAGTGAAAATATCTAGCCATTTAGATGCAGGCTACAGTGTAATCAGGACATATAATGCATTTTCACACTCTATTTAGAAATTGTGGAAAAAAGGGAAGAATTTTAGTCCTTACAAAATATTGCATTACTCAGCCTGGAAATAGTCTATAGAAATTTTGATTCTAGCAGAATTTTATTTTTTGATCTTCAGTTACTGCTGAGTCAAAAATTTGTAACCTGTCTCAAACCTAGTATGCATTTATGAATCAGAACATAAGACATACACTCTGCTTCTCTGGGAGGTGCTTACTCCCCAGGATACCACCCTCTTCCTCTAAGTCTAAATAAGTCCTGTAAGAACATTAAAACCCTTCAATTTACTTAATTCCTGCCATTTTGTACAAAGTGAGAATTTCAATTTAATGTAGTTCATTATCACCTTGCTAAATACATAAGAGTTAAAAATTCTAAAGCTTGTAAAACCCACTATCCTCACAGAGTCTTTGCATAATCTATCTTGCATTGCGTCAAACCTTAGAGCAATTTGCTGGTAGCAAAGCTAAAGCATTTACTTGCATGAAAATGTTGAGGTTTGGGACATAATAATAAATTCATCTTCTCATTTTTTAGTGTTCTTTAAAGCCTACATTTATAATACTTTTCCCTCTTCCATGCTGATTAAGTTCAGTCCTTAGATCATGCTCGGTTATGACTTGACATCATAAAGATAGAAAATGTCGTTATCTGCTGAATCCTGTTTCTCAATGCTTCTGATCCTTTTTTCAGACTTTTATTCTGGATAGAAACATATGCATAGATAATTTAAACTAAAATCCATGTCTTCTCTTTATTGCTTCTTCCCATTTTGGGGGTTGAAGAGGTAAAAAAGTTAAATTCTTGCACACATATTAATGTACTATGAAGCTCTAGAGATAATTACATTTTCCAGATCCATTTCTGTGCATGTATTCATTTTCTACCACACCAGTGTGTAATTTTCCTTCTTTGTGTTGGTTTATTTTTTTATATTCCAGTTAAATACTCTTAGAGTAGAAATTTTAGTTTCTTATTTTAGGCAATCATTGTATGTAATTTTCTTACAGTTACAAATGATTTACATTGCAGTTGTTGAAACCATGGTTATCCAAATTATGATTTTTGTTGTAAAAAATAATACGTGCCCTGAAAAGCTTATTATATGAACTAAATATCTGGGACATATCAAAAGTAGGATGAATAAAATATTTTGTCATTTTTAAAGAGGAATAAATGAAATAGGAAAAGAGGCTGGTTGTGTAATAACTCTAGCAGTGAAGAGAAAGATCTTGTGTTAGTTCATTATACAGTTTTGAGATCTTTCATTTTCAGTCTGTTCTCTTAAGGAGGTAAAATAAC
Source organism: Forpus xanthops (assembly GCA_032466535.1). Lineage (NCBI taxonomy): Eukaryota > Metazoa > Chordata > Aves > Psittaciformes > Psittacidae > Forpus > Forpus xanthops. Next base: position 18,836 of record JASSUY010027709.1, on the reverse strand, counting down.
AGGGTTTGTATTCTCTGTGTATACACCTGTAAGCTTGTGTTTGTCTTATCTTTACTGAAGATTTTAGCCTTGTGCACAGCTTTAGGCAAACACGTTGGGTACCTCGAAAGATAGAGAGTTTGCATACATTTTGTGAGAATAAATGGCTAAATAGAAAAAGGTGCTTAGTAATGTCATTGTGAGGATGTGAACACAATGGGGTAGACTCGCCTGTTATCAGGCATCAAAAAATCCACAGAGAGCATGCATCACTGAGACACAAATCCTTTGGGAAAATGGTATCACCAACTGTCATGGTTCTCAGAACTGGTAGTTTAACATTCTATAGTTATTCTTGTCTGAGATCAGGTCTATATGCAGGCTGTCAAGGGGTGAATTCAGTATATGCAAACTAAATTACATTGAAATGTGGAGGCGCTTATGAGGAACATGTAGCCTTCCTTCAAATTAGCTTAATGCTTTCTGCTCTGATATGTAGACAAGCCTTATATCTAGTCTCACTGGATAGATGTGCAAACGTCTAACACTGCTCTATGTTACCATCTAAAGATATGTTCAGAGAATGTGCTGGGGATGAGAAAACTTTAACAATAATCACAAAAAGAGAAGTGACTTGTGCTTTAGAGCCACTGAGAAAAGAGATACTTGAAACAAGTATTAAGTGATCCATATTTAAAAAAAAAAAACCTCTGAGAAAAGTGAGATAGAAATTTAATACATTTAATTTTAAAAGTATCAATAGGAATTACTATGAAGTTTCAGAATTCTATAAAAGTTATTAGGTAAAACCTTGAAAATATCTTGTCAGCAGTCATAGAATCATAGAATCACAGAACAGTTGGGGTTGGAAAGGACATTGAGATCGTCTAGTTCCAACCCCCCCTGCTATGGGCAGGGACACCTCACACTAAACCATGTTAACCAAGGCTCTGTCCAATCTGGTCTTGAACACTGCCAGCCATGGAGCATTCACAACTTCCCCGGGAAACCCATCCCAGTGCCTCACCACCCTTGCAGTGAAGAATTTCTCCCTCACATCCAATCTAAACTTCCCCTGTTTAAGTTTGAACCCTTTATGCCTTCTCCTCTCACTACAGTCCCTCATGAAGAGTCCCTCCCCAGCATCCCTATAGGCCCCCTTCAGATATTGGAGGCTTCTATGAGATCTCCACACTGTCTTCTCTTCTTCAGGCTGAACAGCCCCAATTCTCTCATCCTATCCCCATACGGAAGGTGCTCCAGTCCCCTGATCATCCTTGTGGCCCTCCTCTGTGCTTGTTCCAACAGTTCCATGTGCTTTTCATGTTGAGGACACAAGAACTGCACACAGTACTCCAAGTGAAGTCTCACAAAAGCAGAATAGAGGGGTAAGATCACTTCCCTGCGAGTCACGTTATTTTTGATGCAGCCCAGGATATGGTTGGCTTTCTGAGCTGCAAGTACACACTGCCAGCTCATGTTCATTTTTCCATCGACCAATACCAGAAGGCTACTACTATCTTCCAATTGTAGTTGCACTTCAAAAACTGAAAAAGTTCAATCAAACTATATATTTCTGTGTATTTATTTTCAGTGTGTACTTTCAAGTACTATCAGATTATCTTGTGGCATTCACAAATGGATGATATTTTTAATAATGCCCTACCAGAAGGCACAAAATCTCTCATAGAAGCAAAAATAACTGATTTTCAAATGTAAATTCTTCTTCCAACAAAAACTGTTGAATTCCCTTAAGAAAAAGAAATAAAAAGAAAAAAAAAAACAAATTGAAAGATTTCTTATTAAATAGAAGTGTTATTAACACTTGAGGCAAAATAGTGAATGTGAGTTTTTGATAGTCTTTTACTATTTTTTTAAGAAATTTCTGAAGATACACTGGACTTGCATGATCAATTCATACACTTTGAGTGTCATTTACAGTTTTAGACTTCTATATCGTCAGATATTCTTGGAGAAAAATAGCAATGTGAGATGTGCAAGGAGAACTAGTTTTAGCTATTTATAGAAAAATGGAATACATAGGTTCGTAAGAACAACTGTCTGGTCCTCCAGATACAAAAATCATTAAAATATTACTTCTCAGAACATTATCTGATTATAAATGATTTGACTGAGTACCAAGAAGAAGTTGAGAAAATAGCGTGTGCTAAGAACGTTATAAATGAAAGGTTACAATTTAGTTTTGAAACTGAGATGAAGTATACTTATCCTTCAAGCACAGTTTCATATGTTTATTTCCCTACAATTTATTTTTCAGATGATGTTTCTTCTAAACTTTCTAGGCTAATATAACAGCAGAGACTTAATTGTTTAAGCTCAAGTGGGGACCAGAAAAAAATTCTTTTGTTCTTGAACTGACTGGGAAAATTTCAGCAGCGTGTAATTTTGGAAAAGTGTCTTGCTGTGCTTTAAGCCTAGCCATAACTCAGAAAAACAGGCAGTCTCTCTCTCTTACTCCCAGAGGGGTGGGGAGGAGAAGTGAAAGAATGTAACTCCCACGGGTTGAGATAAGAACAGTCCAGTAACTAAGGTATAACGCAAACCACTACTGCTGCCACCAATAACAATAATAAGGGAAGCAACAAAGGAAGAAAATATAGCCACTCACCACCTGCTGACTGATACCCAGCCCAGCCCAGCAGTGATATAACTCTTCTGGGTAAGTGCTCCCAGTTTATATAGTGGGCATGATCTTCTGTGGTATGGAATACCTCTTTGGTTAGTTTGGGTCAGGTGTCCTGTCTCTCCCTCCTCCCAGCTTCTCCTCCTCCCTGGCAGAGCATGAGACTCAGAAAGTCCTTGGTCAGACTAAACATTACTGAGCAGCAACTGAGAACAGCACTGATAATAGCACTGTTCCCAAGCTGAAAGTCAAAAAACACAGCAGCACTGCACCAGTTACTAAGAAGGAGAAAAAATGACTGCTACTGCTGAACCCAGGGAAAGGTGGTACATCAAACATACTGCTCCCTTTCCAACAAAGTAGGTGGCAGTTCAAGTAGCTATAGCATTTCAAGGATGTCAGAAAGAAACTTTCAGTATTATGATTTTATGTGGGAACTCAATAAAGGACAATTTGATATTATTGCTAGTGAGACTGATATTTTAGAGGGAACTCTAGGTCAAACCAAAGACTACATTCAAAATAACAGACTGGATATTTCCAATATATGAAACAATAAGAAAGACTTGTGGGTCTTTGTTAACAAGAAGCTCAATATGAGCCAGCAGTGAATGCTTGCAGCTCAGAAAGCCAATCATATACTGGACTGCACCACAAGGAGCATGGCCAGCAGGTCAAAGGAGGTGATTCTCCCCCTCTACTGTGCTGTCTTGAGATCCCCACCTGCAGTACTATGCTCAGTTTTGGGGCCTCCAACATAAGAAGAACTTGGACCTGCATGAGTAAGTCCAGAGGAAGGCCATGAAGATGATAAGAAGGCTGGAACACCTCTGCTATGAAGACAGAGAGAGAGTTGGAGTTATTCACCTTGGAAAAGGGAAGACTCCAAAGATACCTTCTAGCAGCCTTCCAGTACCTAAAGGGAGTCTACAAAAAATGTGAAGAGGGACTTTTTACAAGCACATGCAGTGACAGGACAAGGAGGAATGGCTTTAAGTTGTAAAACAGTAGATTTGAATTAGATACTAGGAAAAAATTCTTCACTGTGGGAGTGGTGAGGCACTGGCATAGGTTGGCCATAGAAGTTGTAGCTGCTCCATCCTTAGCAGTGTTCAAGGCCAGGTTGTATGAGGCTTTGAGCACCCTAGTCTAGTGGAAGGTGTCCTTGTCCATGCAGCGGGATTGGAACTAGATAATCCCTTCCAACACAAACCATTTTATGATTCTATGAATGTATGGCATTTTTCAGATGGAGCTGAACCCTTTGGATGCAGACTTTGCTGAACAGCTTTGAACAACTAAGAAATACCAAAGTTGTTCATTTTGTAAATGCTGAAATGGAGCACTTAAATTTTAATTTTAGGTGCCAGATTTGCTCTCTGAACAACATAATTTTATATAAATTTACATTTTTAAACAGAAATCTGTATTTTTTGCATACTATAGCTTCAAGCTCCTAAATTTTAAGCATCTTCTGAGTGAACTGTGGCTCTTCTCTACCTCTGAAGAAAACTACTAACTTTGTGGTTCAATGCTTGATTTGCACAGTGAATGTGGCTGAAGTAATGGTGCATTTGCATTTTCCAGCAGATTCACAGGCAATATATGATGAACTTTCTGTCAGAAGCAATAATTTATTGCAGCTTATATGATAAACAGCTTAGAAATCAAATCAGTTATAAAAAAAGCTCTATGCTATCTATTTATTTCCAATCAGATAAATAGGAATTTTCTACTGGGGAAAAGAAAATTTTCATAAGCCATTCACACAACATGCTGTTCTAGCCCTATTCTAGAAATGCATTATAGAGCCTTTCCTTCCTTGGAATGCATTATAGTCAAATGAACATAGAGTTACTAAAATTCCATAACAGAGAATATGTTTACCAGGTATGCACATAAAAAGACCTTTCATCCATGCAAGTTAACTTCCATACACTAAAAAAATTTGTTCATAAGATATGGGTGTGGAAAGTAATGCAGCTAAAGGAATGAGCCATTTTTCTGGCACAGGACAGCTCATTGTCCTAAAAGCTCTTTAATGGTACTTCTGTTTGTCTTTTTTTTAAGGCAGTGAAGCACAACAAGGTGTGAGAGTACAAAATAGGAAAAATGGTTGAATTTCTTTTCCTCTCCCTTCATTTTTGTACCTTTCTGTAGTAGCTCATTAATGGAAGCTAGAAATTCTGGTATTCAGTTCTCTGAGATTTCTGTGAAATACAAGTATTAGTTTCTAGCCCCTGTGAGAAAGAGGTTCCTCAATTGCCCCAACAGTTAATGAGTTTCTGCACAAGTATGCCTGAAATGTACTATGTTTTAAGCAGACCAGAAGAGCTGCTATGCTCTAAAGCTTGTTTGATTTTGTTTCTCCAGCTGACAATTAACATAGTAGAAGGAACTTCCTCCTTCTGTAAACTTTGATTTCTATTTGCTGACCATTATTGCTAGCAAGATACTGCTGTTTAGAGTATTAAATAATATTTCTATAGTGTGACTTGAGAATGAAAGCAAGTACTAGCAATACTCCTACACTTAGTATAATTTTCATATCTTTGAGGAAAACCTTGAATTGTATGAATGGCCTGTACTACGCATGAAGAAGGGGTGGGTGGGTGGATGATATCTGCTCCTAGCCAAATACATTTCATTATCGTGTAAACTCAAATATAACTGGAAGTATATGAAAGGAAATGAAAGCAATGGGTATCTTATGGCTATAGCTTTCAGTTCTAGAGAGAAGCAGCAATATTCACAGATTGTATGTTTATTATAAACTGTGCAGGAGACAGTGTTTGGAAAGTCTCTAGTTGTTGCTACAGCAGTGTTCCTGCCTAGAGCTTTAATCATGTGAATCCTGCCATATCTCTCATAGCTGTTCCTTTTCCTTTGTCCTCCATGCAAACGTGAACAAATGTCAGCACACATTAAATGTTATGTGCATCCTGATGGGATGCATCAGGGGTGTTGTGCATTTGTTCCTTATTCTTAAGCATAATACATGAAAAAAGAAATGCTGTGGACAAAGAAAAGAGATGTAGATGCAAGTTATTACAATTCAGAAACAGTAAAATCAAAACAGAAGTTTACTGGTATGAGCCAGTGTAGGTCCATAAATAAATGTAATTATCTTGATTAGCCTGTGCTGATATCTGATCAAAGACTTTGACAAGCTCTCATCATTGTATGAGCACTTCTTTTTTTGACTTACTACTCACTTTTTACCTAGTTTTTATATGCACATCTTGAAGTCTCCAAATTATCTAAATAGGCTTATAAAACTTTCCTAATAAACCACAAATTAGGTAATTTGTTGCTGACTCTTAATATCATATTAGGAGAGAGGGAGTTAGTGTTCCCACTAGTTTAAATAATCCCAGATAAATATATAAGAATGTATGGTGTACCGTATGTGTTATGAGGGTGGAACATCTGAAGTCTCTCAGACATACTACACATCTGCATAACCTGCAGCTCTGATCAGCCGGTGCATACGTGTACCTGTCTAGAACATACAGAAATCTATAGAAATACCTGCTTTATGGAAATCTGCAATTATATATGCCTGGAAATACATAATCGCCTTTATGCTGGGTAAACGTTTATCACATTGCTGAGCATATATATTTTTGTAAGATTTTGATGACATTTACAGCTGTATTTTATATGCTTTCAAGATCTCTTTTTATTTACCTAAAGTCTGCAGATAATGTCCTTACTTCAGTAAAAAAACCTCTTACTATACTAAGGAGGCATCCATAAGCCTTGTGTGTGCTTTTCCAGGGGAACAGGTAAAGGGCTACTGAATCTACTAATCTAACTTTCACTTTTCAAAAGAAGTTTCTTACCTGGCCTCCTCTAAGGAATACAGCAACACTCCTGGGCAAGCAAAATTATAGAGTTTGCCTGTAGGAAATATTAACCTTCAGTTCTTGAAATGCATATTAAATATACTGGCAATCTAATACAGACCAGCATGCAATTTAAACTTGAAGATAAAGATTTCTGAAGGAAATATCTATGAGAATTTTTCTATTTTATGCAGTTAATACATGGAGCAATGTGTTGGATGCAAAGATAAAAAGCTTACTCCTCAAATGTTATTTTATGAGCCCTACTGTTAATGTTTATCTGTCTGGGATGAATTAATATGATTTTGGGAGGTGCTAAACTTCTGAAACAAGGATGATCACCTCAAATGGCTCTCTTACTTGGTGGCAGTTTCAACATGTCTCTGTAAGCCATCTCAGGTATAACTGATGTAGGGAACAGACTGCTTTTGATTAGTCCTCCCAGCAGAGGAGCATGCCTGGAGCATGGAAATCAGTTTACTTGAATAACTTTCTGTTTTGCATTTTGTACTTCGACATGTCTAATAGGAATCTCTTACAGGTCGAAGGGGTATGACTTTTGCTGAGAAGAAAAAAAAAGAACGCTGCATAATGGGTGAAGACATTAATTGAGTCCATTTTCTAAGTCACTTGTCTGTCTTCAGATTACCCCATTTCATGACTAGGCCATGTCCTATAAATACAAAATATGCCTTGCTTAATCACATAGGTCAAGTCTGTAAACCTAGCTGTGAAATGCTGGCTGCTGGTGAAAAGGTCAGGTGCCCAAGGTTTGGGATGTAGGTTGTAAAATAGACTGTAATTAGACTAGATTAGATATTTCAGATTTGTGCAGCCCATGGCTGGTCTTAAATCTACTTTGTCCTTATTGTCCTCTTAATTTCCCAGATATGTTAATTTACTACTCATGTTGAATGTAAGGTCACAGTGTCTCACTTTTGTCTGTACTTGATTACTTATCACCTTTTCAGATTGCCATGTCTATTTGCCATGCGTATTTGATGATCGGTCCTCAGTAAGTCCCTCTGCAAGAATACTGATCATGTTTTCTTTTTTCTCTAACAGCTGCTCAGTAATTTCACAAGACATAATGTAAATGTATTCATGAAGTAAAGCGAGTCCCTCTCAGCTCATGTTGATTGTGCTCATGGAGGTGTTCGCCAGACTGTTGAACACATTTTGCAGTTATTACCCATTTTTTTTTCTTTCAAACTGGCAGAATGCAAACAAGACCATACAAAGAAATACTAAGGCATTTTGTCTGTCTCTGAATCTCTTTCTCTTCTACACACAATACACAACTTTTCAGTGGAAAACATGTAGCTGAATCCCCTGTACTATTTGAAAATTTCAAGAGGTAATTTTGTGAAACATCCATTTATGTTCTAGTCTGGTACGCTTTTCCTTCCTGGCTATTACTATCAGTGGGCACTCAGTGAGACCAGGTACAAAAGCAGACTTATTTAAAGAGGTTGTTTGTTTTATTCAGCCCCCCAACTCAAAATATTCTGCAAAAGGATTTGAGTTCTTATGTTCAGTTCTTATGTGAGAAAACAAAACTGATGATTTTGAATTTTAAAATGTACTTTATTTTTATACCTTATAAAATGACAAGTGGGAGAGAATGCCAGATGGGCCATTTGGCTTAATGTTCTAACAAAAATGGAAACAGAAGATGATAATAATCAGGCAAATATTATTGCATTGCTGAAAGTTCTAATGGCAGCTTGGCTTAAAAGTACTGAAATAGTTACATGGCTGGTTTGCAAGCTTTCTAAATTAGCAGGAATTAAAAATTTCTGCTACAAAACACACAGATTAATTCTCTAAAACTTTGTTCAATAGAGTTTATCTCTGTATGCCTCATGCTTAATTTCTTCAGTTGACAATTTTCCGCTTTGCATGAAATAGTTACAGGGTTTATTGGACTACCCAGACAGAATATGTAGCGATTCATGACTAGCATAATAGCACAGAAGAAGGATGCCCCTTTTTTCCTTCACTTAAATATCCTTCATCACTGGAGGATATTTGAAGGTGCAACCCTGAGGATTTTATCTTGAGCCTGACGTATGTTAATAATAATGTTTTCATGAGAAATCCAAGATATGGGCTAGACTTCCCTAATAGAGTGTGTAGATGACACCACATTGGAAAACGTTGAAAACACTTTAGAGGAAAGCCTTAAAATTAAAAAGGAAACTGATTAAACAATAAATGTTCCAGAATCAAGTAGATGAAATTTGATTGTGACAAGTAAAAAAGTACTTTTTAGGAAACAGAAATTAAGTTTGGTAATACAAAATAGCAGGTAGATGGATATGCAGCTATACAGCTTGAAGAGCTCCTGGACTTGACACCCAAACTTGAATACAGATTGTCCGTGTAATGCTTTTAAAGGTGCAGGGTTGTGGTGGGGTGAAGAAGCAAATTTTTCTTTCCTGTGTGTGAAAAACGTGACACCTGCAAAGCATTAGCTTTTCCTTAGTACTTGTGGGCCATTTTTTTAACAAATAATTATCGGGAGTAGCATATGCTCAGTGACGTTCTTCGTGATGCTTAGGGTTAGACTAGATGATCAGCTGAAATATATTTCAGCACTATGTGTATTAGAGGAGAAAGTCATCCTCAGAGAAATTCATAGTGTTCCTTTTTCCATGTACGAAATGTTCTTATCAATAACCTTCTAAATTTCCTTGCAAGGCCAAACAAATTTTCAGGAAAATATGGCTTAAACTGCTAAATGTCAAACTGAAACATAAGTATTTAACCTGAGTCTGAATTTCTTTTTGGGAAGAAGACATAAAACACTTCCTATTCTAAAAACATCTCTGTCTGCAAGTCTTTCTGTATCTTAAATATAACAATTCTTAATTTTCCATTTATATAAATGATATTGATTTGTGTGCAATCTTGCTGTTAGGACCAAATGGCTGTCTTTTATAATAAAGACCTTTTGAAAAATAAACTTCCCATGTTGTTACATGAAATAAAATAGAATGTGATGTCCAGCTGTTCTTTCTGCCTCATGTATATCTTCTATATTTTAAATTAAGCTAGGCAACCTATATAGGTTCCTTTTAGTTACTCCTACAATATCTATATCCTAAATTAAATTTATCTTAAATACAATCTTGGCCATTTATTCACTGTTTTCATACATCACAGTATGATTTTTTGCTACAATGTAATTGTAGTATGCTCTTCTCTGCCAAGCTGCTAATATAAATATTTGAAAATAACTTTATGATTCATGTTACCAAGGTTTACTTCAGAGCTCATGCTAGCATCATCCCACAGGAAATCCACTTTTTTTTTTTTCCTTAAAGAAGAGAATGGATACCCAAGTCACTCTGATGTCATATCCAGTGAATATCACTGAAATTATTTAAAATGCTACCTATTTAGTTAAAAACAATAGTGAAGGAAAGTGACAGGACACTGCAAGTAGAAGACAGAAATTTATACTAATGTGCCTGACAGTAGAATGAAAACATTACTGAATGAGCTTCCAATACTTGGCATTATCAAGTTGTTTTGTTCACATTTTCTATGTATTTCTCACATATTACTATGAATTTCACAAATTAACTTTGAAAAGCTGCAAATTTCTTTCAGCTCAGAGTATTTCAGAATGTAATATTTTTAGGACAGATCTAATAGGCTCTTAAGTATTAGATCTCATTAAGCCAGAGTTCTCAAAATAGATTCTTCATGGTGAAGTGAAGAATTGTAAGTTTTCTACATGTAGCTAAGTGCTTCAGAAAGAAATTTAGTAACTGGTGATGTACATGATCAGGTAGGCAAATGCTTCATATGCACTGTCTAACTCAGAGCCTAGTAGCTATGGATATAGGTGAGGAAAGATGATTTCCATGTTCCCAGGTCTGTTTATAAATTTCACATGAAAAATTAATCAATAAAATATTGAAGTATCTGGAAGAAAGTAGAACCTTTAAGCACAGGTTCACAGTGATTCTTGCTGGCTCAAGGAATCTCTGATCTCTTCTGCAGACTAGAAAAGCTTAAAGAGCTTCAATAGAAAAGATGAAGACTTCTTGATTCCTCCTAACAAGGATATGATGATGGCTTTGGCTTTCTTGTAGGTTTACAAGTTTCCAGTGACAACATGAGAAAAAGTGTGTCTGCAACTGGAGGGAGAAATGGAGGATGGAGCTCCTTGTACTCAGATTAAGAAATGACCATGTAAGAGAATGCCATGTATTGACCTCACCTGTTCAAAGCAAAATGAAAATTTACTCTTTCTACTTTAGATAGAAGTAACAATTTCCCAGTGCTATTGTTTTGTGGTTTAAGCCCAGCCTGCAAGTCAACCACACAGCTGCTCGCCCACTCCCTCATCTTCTTCCTTCCCCAGCTCCTGGAGAGGTAGGGAGGAGAATGGAAAGAATGTAACTCCTATGGGTTGAGATAAGAACAGTCCAGTAACTAAGGTGTAACACAAAATCACTACTTCTGCCACCAATAATAATAATGAAAAGGGAAATAACAAAACAGATAGAAAAGCAACCTTATATTCCCTTGATTTTCTTTAAAGAACCATGGCCAAGTAATAATTTTTTAGCAGCTAATGATTCCTAATTTTGGCTGCAAGTTTGCCTGTCTCTTCTGACAGACACTGGATTTACCTCACAGCAGAATGAAGTCCGATTGCCACTTTTAAAATTGCTATTCATAAGCACCTTGTTCAACACTGTTCAGTACTCTCTAGGGGAAGAGAAGGTCTCTGGATCTGATGACAAAATGACAGGCACTGCAGCAGACCCCAGTGATAGACACCAAAGCTGAAACAAAGAATAAGTAACACAAGATGAAACACAAAGTACAAGTCAGCTCATTTAGTGAGGAATGAAGGAGTGGACCATACATACTTCTACAAAGCAGATTCACTACAAAAATAGGAGGGGGAAGAGACACCATGTGGATGGCTGCACGCAGAGTTGGACTCAATGGCTCAATGTTCAGTTGGAGATCAGTAATGACTGGTGTCCTTCAGGGATTGCTGTTGGAACAAGTCCAGAGGAAGGAGGGCCACAAGGATGATCAAGGAACTGGAACACCTCCTGTATGAAGACAGTCTGAGAAAATTGGGGATCTTCAGACTGAGAAGTCTACACAGAGACCTCATAGCAGCTTTCAGTATCTGAAGGGGGCTTATAAGGATGCTGAGGAGGGACTATTCATTAGGGACTGTAGTGATAGGACAAGGGGTAATGGGTTCAAACTTAAACAGGGGAAGTTTAGATTGGATATAAGGAGGAAGTTCTTTACTGTAAGGGTGGTGAGGCACTGGAATGGGTTGGCCAGGGAAGTTGTGAATGCTCCATCGCTGGTGGTGTTCAAGGCCGGGTTGGAGAGAGCCTTGGGTGACATGACTGAGTGTGAGGTGTCCCTGCCTCTGGCAGGGGGGTTGGAACTAAATGATCTTAACATCATTTCCAACCCTAACTATTCTATGATTCTATAACAAGGGAAGAGAATGCAACCGCTCATCACCTGCCGACTGATACCCAGCCTGACCCGAGCTGTGATCTAGCCCTTCTGGGTAACTGCCCCCAGTTTATATACTTGGCATGACTGCTGTGGTATGGAATACCTCTTTGATTAGTTTGGGTCAGGTGCCCTGTCTCTGCTTCCTCTTGGCTTCCCCTTCCCCCTGGCAGAGCTTGAGACTCAGAAAGTCCTTGATCAGAGTAAATATTTCTGAGCAATGACTAAAAATATTGGTGTTATCAACATTGTTTCTAGGCTGAAAGTCAAAACCAGAGCACTACACTAGCTACTAAGATGGAGAAAAAAGACTGCCACTGCTGAACCCAGGACAGTATCCACCCCTTATTCCATACCATTGACATCATGCTCAGATTGCACATTTTTTGATATACCATCCCTTTTGTCTCACACAGACACACACACACATATATATAGACAAACACACACACAAAGAGAAAGAGATATCATTCTTTAGCCCATGTACCGATCCCTATAAAGCAGATGAATTCATCAGGTTCATGATGTCAGGCTCCATCTCTTGTAATAGTCTTTCAGAGCAGGAGAGACGGTGCGCAGTGTTGGATTCTTGCCTGTTGATGACACCGTGGAACTCATCTGCTCCAGGAAATGAGGACATATTGCTATAGAGACTCAGTGCTTCCATAATAAAAGAAGCAATCCCTAAAACTTTTTTTTAGAGCAGTTTTTTTTTGTTTTGTTTTGTTGTTTTCTGTTTTGTTTTTTTTTTTTTTTGTTTTTTTTTTCTTTATTAATTCCAGAATCATTCCTCCTTGCTTTCAAATCTACACTAACTGTCCCACTTTAGTAAGACTCTAAGGTCTCACAGTTTACTTTAAACATCTACCTGATGCTTATTTCTACTACGCTTTTCAAATGCTTAAGTCAGAGACTGTAGTGCCTAGAGAGTTTATGAATAGTAGGTCAGCAGGGTTTTTCATCCTGCATCCAAAGGCCTGGTGTTACAGTTTACGCCCAGCTATAACTCAGAAAAACCACACAACCTCTGGAATCTCCCCTCCCCTTCTTCCCCCCGGCTTCCAGAGGAATGGGAAGAAGCAAAAGAATGTAACTCCCATGGGCTGAGATATGAACAGTCTAGTAACTAAGGTATAACACAAATCACTACTGCTACCATCAATAATAATAATGACAAGGGAAATACAAAGAAAGAGAATACAACTGCTCACCACCCAATGGTCAAGCCATGAACTAACTCTTCTGGGTTTCTGCCCCCAGTTTTTACAACCTAGGCATGATGTGCTGTGGTATGGAATAACTCTGGCTATTTTGGGTCAGGTGTCCTGTCTCTGCTTCCTGCCAGCTTCCCCTCCTCCCTGGCAGAGCATGAGACTCAGAAAGTCCTTGGTCAGACTGAATATTACTGAGCAGTAACTATTAACACTGGTGTTATCAATGCTGTTCCCAGGCCAAAAGTCAAAAACACAGTGCTGCACCAGACACTAAGAAGGAGAAAAACGACTGCTACTGCTGAACTCAGGGCGCCTGGAAAAGTACTTGAGCTCTTTTTTTACATCTATTTCCTATTTTGGTACTGAAAACATAAACATACCTCTTTGATATTACATGTAAAATATGGCTAGCTCTAAAACAAATAGAAGAAAAAATCCTAATTCTTAATTATTAATATTGCAGAAATTACTTACATTCCTGTTTTATGAACAACATTCAGATTTCTATCTGCAAGTTTCTTTCTTTCATTATGGTTTTCAGTTTTACCAGGTAGGTGAAATTTTGTATATAAAACTGGAACAAGTTAATTTTATTTAGTATAATACTGAATGAAAAGATTTATTGATTCCTGCATTAAAGAATGGCATTGAAGGAACATGACTAAAGTATGCTGAAACAGATTTTTAATCCCTATTTTTAACATGGATTTTTTTTTCTGAAATTTGAAGCCACTCTTGATGAAATTGCTGTCATGTCCATCTCCTGATTTTTGTTTTGTTCTTTATGCTTCTATCTCCTGTCATTTACCTGCCAGATATGAGTGTGTGTGCAATTATAAGGAGGAATAGCAGAATGCTGAATGAGGAGGATTTACAGCAACAATCAATTAACCTGTTGCTAGGGAAACATTAGCTGTCCAATCAAAAAATATGAAACAGCTGACTAGAATCAGCAGGATATAAAATCAAATTTCGAAACATTGCAGCTCTTCCTCTCCTCCATTTCCTCCTTTTACTAAAAATGTTAAGTTTTTATTTCATTGAAGCTTTTTTGTTATGAAGGAGGAAGGAAAATTTTATAGCAAAGTGTCAAAATATCAAATATATTCCATTCTAAGTCTAGGCAATCGATCAACAGAAAGGCTGCCAACCAGAGCTTGTATTTGTGTTTGGCTACCTCTATGTGTATCAGTGGTAACCAAAATAAAGAATGGTGATGCAGGATGTGGAAATAGATTACAGAAGACTTAATTTGAGTATAGCAGATTAGCCTACTGTGGTTTGATCTAGGAATACTTTGAAAACCCTAGGCATTTTATAGAATGCCAGTTAATTAAAGCTTAATGAACTTCAAACAGTGAGTTGTGGTTGGTAGGGATAAGAGATGATCCTGACTGATAGTGTGGCAACAGATTTCATTTCATGCCACTTAATTCTCACTCAGGTATATGAGGTATTGCAGACTTGAAACAGAAATCCCAATCTGAAGTTCAAATGTCATTTTTGACTCTGGAGAAGCATCTGTTACAGATTGTTTCAGGTATGTTTTGCTTGTTCTAACAGGGAAGGTCCTATTCTAAAATGGGTATCATAGTCTGGTTTTGCTTTGAAATGTTTAGAGAAATGTTAGAGGAGAATAGTTTTTATACTGATCATGCTTTCTGTCATTACTCTTTAAACACAGTATTTCTGCAATTTTTAGTAGTCATAGTCTTCTACGTAAAATGTAAAAGACTAAACTGAAGTACAGTCAAAAAATATACATGGACTGCTTACCATTTTAGTTGGGCATCTGAGACAAAACAGACTGGTCCTTCCAGTGTTCTCACATGACTTTTACTTGCAAAGGACAAAAAGTTAGGCTAAACTTTGGAACTTCCTTCTAGTCTTATCATTTTGTTTCTTGCTTCAATTTCTAGATATGTTGATGTACTGCAGAGGCAAAAATGAGTGAGAGACAAGGTGGAGGTTGGTTTTGGCCAGCCAATCATTCTGCTACCTCTGGTGTCTTACATATCAGCAGCAGTATCTCTAAGAAGCCTGGGTATTTAAAGTTATGTGTCTGCAATGTTAATGCTTAAAAGGTCACTTAATTGTGAAATCTGTTTGGCAGGAACTAACCATCTGAAATGCAAACTGCCAGCCTGTATGTTCTTTGTATACCTTATACACTACATCTACAGATGGCTTACTGTAAGTAAATGTGACAAAGAGCACAAAATAGATATTGGTTGATATGCTGGAGGGAAGGAATGCCATCCAGAGGGACCTTGACATGCTTGTGAGGTGGGCTGATGCCAACTTGATGAAGTTTAACCATGCCAAGTGCAAGGTCCTCCACCTGGGTAGGAGCAATCCCAGGCACAGCTACAGGTTGAGCGGAGATGAGATTCAGAGCAGCCCTGAGAAGAAGGACTTGGGGGTGTTGGTTGATGAAAACATGAGCCCGCAGTTTGATCTTGCAGCCCAGAAAGCCAACTGTATCCTGAGCTGCGTCAAAAAGAGTCTGACCAGCAGGTCGAGGGAGGTGATCCTGCCTATCTACTCTGCTCTCTTGAGACCTCACTTGGAGTATTGTGTGCAGTTCTGGTGTCCTCAACATAAAGAGGACATGGAACTGTTGGAACAAGTGCAGAGGAAGGCCACGAGGATGATCATGATTCTATGATTTCCAACATATACAGGTAAGAAAGCTTCAGAATTAAAAGTAATGTGCAACGAAACATCTAAAGAACAAATGAGAACTGTCTATACTTCTAATATGATAAAGATATAGATTTTTTTTTGTCATATGAGTAAAGACTGCAAAATCTGTTTTATTTAGTTGTTTGTGGAGGTAGAACTCCATATTATGGGAGCAGTTGAGAAATACCTTCTCTAAATTGTAATGGGATTGAGACAAGTATTGCAGCATCAATAATGGGTGATCCTGACACCCCCTTAAGACAGGGCATATTTGTTTCTGTTCATATCTTATTCCACTCCTGGCAAAATAGCACTACTGAGTACATGTTCCCAAGTACAGCAAAGTAACATGGTATTGCTACTGGCATAAAGGGAAGAAAGGGAAGTGCACTGATCTGGTAACCTCACCTCCCTTCTTTTGCTGGGGTGGCTATTTGAATGTGCCTCCTGGCTGGAGACAGGCACAAACCAGGACAGACTGTGCAAGAATGGTGCTGTGCCTGCTCATCTCTAGCATGTCATGATGTGTATATTCAGTGTGTTGAAGCACTGAGGGAAGAAGGGGGCAAGTGTCAGTACAGGCTCTACTCTAAACTGCAACTGCTTTCTGAGACACTTTATTGTATTTAACTGTTGGAATTTTAAATATTAATCAATTTGTGCTCTAGGCAACTGCCTATTTTGCTGCCTGAAGTCATCCTGTGGTCCAGGTGTCAGTTGAGATGAAGTGTAGTGCTATTACCTAGAGTATAGGAGAAGTAAGAATAAAGGTTTAATCAGTAAGCTAGGTTTTAAACTGTTTGGGGACTTAAAACAGTTCCAAAGCTAAAAATTTAATATATCAGCCAACCTCTGCAGAACATGTAGATCCTTTTTTTAAGTTTCAAAGCTGAATATTAAATGACTATAGTAATATTCAGATTTATTAAGTCAAGGAAATGTTCTATCTACCTTTAAAAATTCATATTATTGTAAGAGTTTCTGGAACTATTACTTCTCCATGTTTCTTTTTTTACAGGCATCAACTTGTTTTTTGTGCCTCTTGTAGCCAGCCTTTCATAAAATGTCATAGGAATATGCCAATGACTAGAGAAGATGTTTTATTAGTTTCTAATATTAGTTATTTTTTTATGCCATGCTTCAAATCCACACAATGAGAATTCACTGTAGGTGAAAAAAACTGCTTACATATTAATGACAAGTTAACTTTAGTTTTAGAAGTATTTTTAAAGAGAAATTTAAATTCTGGATCCACATATTCACTGGGGTGATTGATTTGTAAGGCATGACTAAGAGGAAGCTCACAAATATACACTACATTTATTTGTTGAGTGCATACAATAGTGGAGAAAGGCAAGAGATTAATTAGGTTGCATTACAGATTGTCCTGAAATGGCTGCAGTTACTAAATATCAGACTGCTTATATGTGAATCTGCCACTTGCTGCAGTCTGAAAACATTCTTATGCCAGGTTTAGTAAAAGAGACCTGCATTTGACAAGCTATTCGAGCACTAATGTCATTATATTGTAAAGCAATACCAGGAAGTTTATCTTCTTAGATATGTATACACTGAGGTTTTTTTCAGCTGAAGTCTAATCTTAGCCAAATGCCATAGGTTACTAAACTGAAGGGTGGTGATGAAGTTCTTGATTAAAATAATTCACTGTAAAATTAGTGACTGTATCTTCTCCTGTGGAGGCTATGTAGTCTCAAATGAAAATTGAGATAAAAATCTTTTGCTGTCTTCCTGGTCTTGTTTCCTTAATATTATCACAGAACACAGATACACACACACAAATCACTTTAGGAGCAATGCCATTTAAATGATATGGGTCTGAAACAGATAGAATAGTGTATAGAAAGCCCATTAACTTTTGCTAAGTGGCAGTCTAGCATGGAGCTTCTGTAAGCTAAAAACAAGAGGATTTGAAAGGGGATGTGGCATCTCAGAGCAGCCTTGGCTAAAGTGGCCATGAAATGCTGGAGTTCAGGATCCTGAGCTGAGGGAATAAGACAAATACAGGGACCAAACCCTGGACTTTAGAAGAATGGACTTTGGCCTGTTAAGGATCTTGCTTGTAAGCCATGGAATATGGTCCTGAAGAGAAGATGGTCAAGGAGGGTTAGTGATTTTCAAGGGTTACTTTCTCTGAACTCAAGAATAATCCTTACCTAGGTCTAGGAAGTCAAGCAAAGGTTTCAGGAAGCTTGCATGGTTGAGCAAGGAGTTCCTGTCAAAAGTCAGACATAAAACTGAAGTGTAAAAGTGGTGGAAGTAGAGTTAGGGATAAATGTGGATATGAATGTATGGGGATGAGGTTAGGAAGCTTAAGCCCTGCTGGAATGGAAAATGGGGCAGAATTTGAAAGGCATCTAGAAGCTAAAGGAAGACTAGAAAAATGTGTATATGTTGGCAAAGGGGCCAAAGATTCCTGGTGACAAAAAAAAGACATGGGAAATTTCAAGGTACTCAATACCTTTTCCGGAGGTAAGGGGAACCCTGGGCAGCTTCACCTAGATCTCTGGGAAGGTGATGAAACATATAATACTGGAACAAACACAAAGGCAAGTAAGTGATAGTTTGCTTAAAAAGGGGATATCACACTTGAACAGCCTGATATCCCTATAATAATCGCCTATTGCCTATAATAATCACTGTCTTTGCGAAGAAGAGGATGTTGTGTGCCTTCAGCAAGGCTTTTAACACTATCTTCAATAGCACTCATTAACAAACTGCTGAAGTATGACCTAGCTAAGTGGACAATGAGGCAAGCTGAAAACTGACTGAATTTGGGTTGAGATCAGCGGCAGGATTTGAACTCCAGTTATGTACCCTAGTGTCGTGGTTTGAGGCCCCTCAAACAGTTCTGTGCACTCCCCCCTCTTTCTTCCCCGGTCCCGGGGAAATGGGAAGGAGAATCAAAAGAATGCAACTCCCACAGGTTGAGATAAG
>JASSUY010027708.1:0-51347 GCA_032466535.1 Forpus xanthops | reverse complement strand
GTATTCAAGGTATGGCATCACAAGTGCTGAGTACAGGAGGATGATCACTGCCCTGGCCCTGCTGGCCATGCCACTTTTTGATACAGGCCAGGGTGCTGTTGGCCTTCTTGGCTGCCTGGGCACAAGCAAGGGCAAGTGGCTATCAGTCAGCACTCCAGGTCATTTTGCACCAGTATGAAATTAAGTAAATATGTTAAGTACATAATGGAGAAACT
The DNA here is from genome assembly GCA_032466535.1 of Forpus xanthops. Taxonomy (NCBI): domain Eukaryota; kingdom Metazoa; phylum Chordata; class Aves; order Psittaciformes; family Psittacidae; genus Forpus; species Forpus xanthops. The sequence continues at coordinate 51,132 of JASSUY010027708.1, read as the reverse complement.
GGAGCAGAAGGATCTTTTGTTTCACCCTTAAGGTGCCGTCTAAATGGACTTTGCCATGCTATGCTTTTCCCTTCCTCTTCCTCTGATACAAGGCAATTATTTTGAAACCCACTGTTTAACTCCCTTGTACAGCAGTCCATACCCATCAAGAGCTTTACCCTCATTTAGCACTCTCAAGATAGCAAAGAAAACAAACAAAAAAAAGTACACTTTCTACTGTGCAGAGGGGATAAACTCAGGAGATACCCCAAAAGTAAGGGACCGATACCTTCATGTTTGATCAAGCAACACTTAAAAAGCCAATTCCACCTGTTAGGGCTATGTACAGCAACGGACCTTTAACACATCACCCAGGTTTTGTCAAGTCCTAGGAGAACTTTGCAAGTTACTATTCTGAAGTGTCACTTTCCTTCTTTTCTCTAGAGAAGGAAGTATGACATTCAAGTCTCCCACAGAATGAAATCTGCTTAATTGGATGAACAGTTGAAATTTGCCTATTTTAACAATTTCTGCCCTAAGCACACCTCAAGTGCTCTATCTCCTTTTAAAGGAAGTGGTTTCCACATTATTGAAATATCCCAGCCCCATTTTCTTTCTAAAAATTGGAATTCTTTCACAGTAATCAACAATATCTGACACAAATCTGATCACAAACTGCATTTCAGATTAGCATTGCAATTTAGACTCAAGTCACAGTTTTCAGAGACAAGCTGAATTAAGACTACTAAATAAGACAGCAAGAGGAACAAGCTGAAACTGAAGGGGAAGTAACTGACATGCAGCTTCTTCTGAAGAGAGATCTAGCTTTTAATGACACTTCAGAAAAAGCTGGTCTATGAATTACTTGACATTAAACCCAGATCACTTTTGCTGCTAACTGGCTCAGTTGCACATCATAAATGAAGCACATTTTTAAATAAGCAATACAACATTTTTTAAACACGCTTCAGTTCCACTCAGTTGGAAGGCCACTGAAACAAAGAAGATAGCAAGGAAGAGTGCCAGGAAAGGACACCTGGTTAATTGCTGTTTCCTCTACTTATTCATTCAGAGGAGGCAGGAATATGAAATCCTACTACTAACTGGTAAGAAAAAAAATAACATTCAGTACAAATGGCAGACCTACAAAAGAGACTGACTTCAGGTAGTAATCTACTTAATCACTTCAGGTTAAACATTTCCTACGGACACTGTTCTTTATTGTTCTTTATACTTACTCAGTTGCAGCTGCTTTTTGCAGTTTTTCCCTTTTCTTTGCAGACCAGTTGAGATCACCACCTGCAACAGAAGTAAAATACACTTGAAACTTTAAAAACTGGTCTTTTTGTATTGTACCTTTGATATCATACCTTGCTACAGAAGTTCTCTCAGCACTTTACAAAAGAAATCAGCAGAGTAATTGTACAAAAGCAGAAACTGAGGTAAAGAAAAAGAGCAATGTATTCATAATCATCTGCTCAAGCAAAATCAGAACCCAAACTAAGCTCTCAAACCTGATCCAGTTTTCTGTTGAATAACAATGAAGTTTCACTACAACTCACCATAACACTCCTGAAAACTGAAGTGAAAGCAACTTTGTAAAAAAAAGTTAACATCTGTTCCAGGTCCTTCAGTAGTAGCCACTTCAGAAAGCAGTTGAGAAAGGATACTGCTATTTGAAGAAAAGACTACAGAATGAAGTTCCCATATTTGCAGACAGGCACACAATCAAGTTTGATACACAGTTTAGAAAAAGCTGCAGAATGTCCCACACAACTGTTCAAGTCAGCCGAAAGGATAGGTACCCCTGCCCTGAGATAAGATTTCACAACACAGCAAGGTTCAGGGCGTTACAAACTACAGCATTGTCAAAGATGATGTTACAGAGACAGGCTTCATCAAGAGATGCTCCTGGTACCAAAGCCATGAGCTATACAACACTACCTGCAAATCAAGTTATCAAACTCAGCTTGACAACTTCAAGATTTATGATAAAAGCAAGTATCAAAAGAAGCTGAAAATGCTTGCTTACCCATAAGGTGGTTCACAAAATACAGCATGACTACAGCTATTAGTGACACTAAAAAAAAAAAAAAAATATCCAAATAAACAAACCAAACAAAAAAAAAAAAAAGAGGAACAGTTTTAGCTGATAAATTTACAACAGAAGAACAGCTTTAACATACAACTGAGCAACATCTAAGATTTTTCATTACAGTTGTAACTAAGGGGAGATTTTTGAAGGAAGCATCTCTTAACTCTTGGAAAATTCCACTTTGCTTGTAAGTAGCATGGTAACTCAGAAAAGGCTGGTCTAGTTTTAATTATATTAAAACCAGCCCTCAGACATAGCCTTTAAGAGTATCACTTACCTACCCTTTTATTCACTTCACTTTTCTCAAGACACTGAAACTACTTACAATAAGTCACTTCAATAAAACCACAAAACACTTCACTAGGTTTCAGTTACTTTCAACGTCACCTCAGTTGAAACCTCTACTTAACTGTAAGAAAGGAGGAATTACTGTCTTACAAGAAATATCAAGGAAAAGACCTGATAAAGCTTCCAAATGCACATAATTCACTTCCAATGTCTTTAGTACTTACAGCAAACACAAGCACTGAAGAAGACTTCAAGAAACAAGTATCCTCTTGTGTCCAGAATTATCCCTGCTGCTATAGCAATAATTGCCAGACCAAGATTCTGGATGGACTGCATGCTAACACATAAACAAAGGATTAACACTATGTAGAAATTAATTTTTAAAGAAAACATTAATGGCATTGCTCAAAGAAGAAGATTAACTTCTCTCCATTCATTATGACATATGACAGACACAAGACTCTGCATTTTTGCAGAAGTTTCTGTGCATTGGATGGCGCTTTGAGCAACCTGGTTGGAAGGTGTCCCTGCCTATTGGTGCGGGGCTGGAAGTAGATGATCTTTAACCTCCCTTCCAATCCTAACCATTCTATGATTCTGCGACCTACACAACCACATGATCTACTATGCATGTCATCCTGAAATTAAACTTCCTGCAAGATCGAGCTGGGGGGGAATTAGTAATCATTAACATGTTGTAACTGCTTGATATTCAGTGGTCTAATAGCACCAGGACATAGTCTCTATAAAGCGGCATAGATGGACAGATTTAAGTACTTACAAGCCATAAGCAGTTCCTAACTGGTGCTCCGGAACAACAAAGGCCACCATGGGCCACAAAGCACAGGCAAGCAGTGAGTACGCCACTCCTAGCAAACACTGGTGAAATAAGAACAAGTCAACAGATGTTAGATGACAAGCATTTTTGCTGTAAGGGTACAATAAATGAACATATTGATTTTCCCCTTCTCCCAAAAGGGAGGAGAAAAAAAGAAAAAAAAAAAAAAAAGGAACGCTTTTTGCAATATTGGTCTAAATACATATGCACATTTAGAAGGAGAAAGAACTTTTTCCAGGAGAGACCCACAAACTAAACCCTACCTAATTAGCATTAAGAGCCTGACCTGAATACCCAATGGAAAAGATCAAAGCTGCAACTCACTAGAAAATACCTGAAAAACAATGTCCCTCTTTTTAAACCCTGATACACTGGTAAGTACTGTATTTCAGCTTGCAAATCACAGTTCAAAAGTAATCTAGTTCAAAATCTGGCCTAGTAAGGGGGAATCAATAATAAAAGATTCTTATTGATGTTTCCCGCTATCCACTACTGCACATTAGAGACAGTTTAATGTAACAGTAATAAGCAGAACTACACCAAAAGAAAAAGTTTCATCACAAAAGCAAGCATCTAGCACAGTAACCTAGCAATAGCTAGTGTAAGTAGTGCCCACAAAGCATGGGAACAGACCTCTGCAATAGAGCACCACCAAACCACAGATACTGTGATGAACTAAAGACTTCTCTGAAAGGAAAAGGAATTGCCAGTCCATACAGACTTCCAGTCTAATCCCACCCTTCTAAGAAGCTGAACATCTCTTTGCACTAAACAGCTACAGAACTACTGCTACAGGCAGCAGTTGCCAGTCTTTTCCACCTCAAAACACACATAAATAACTACTGCCTCTCTCCACAAAACACCAAAACCTAGAATGTTTTCTTTAGGCCACAGGTAGCTCATGACAGTTTTGCCTGTATTATGCATCCTTTGTTTTTTTGCTGTTGTTATACTCACTTTTACATAGTATATCCTTCTTAAAGTTGGGGATATCAAAATAGGTTTTGAACACATTCTAAAGAGTCGAAAGACAGTGGCTACTTATGCAAAACAATTCAGGATCAATTCTATTTCTTATTTTATCATATATAGCTATAAGTCAAAGAGAATAGTTACCATTGCTATCCAGGGGTTCCAGAAAGTAAAAGCCAACATAATATGAGAAGCAAGTGTAGTTATTACAGCACATAAAACCCAGACAATATTCTTTCCAAGTTTATCCACCAGGAGTCCAAAGACTGGCGACATGGGAGCTGATATAATATACACAATACTACAAAAGAATAAAAATAAGAGAACTGAACATTGTCTAGCCATGGACAGCTTTAGGTGTTACACAGTACAAGTGTTTCCAGATAAAACACCATATTACCTTCTTACCTGTAAGCCCATAAGAAAAAATACACCAAAAATCCTCTGTAACAACAGACTCCAAAACTCAAAACTCCCAAAATGTCTGAGGACATGAAAACACTTGACATTCCAGGAAACAGTGACATACTCCAAGCTTTCGGAATCAGATGCCACCAAGTGTTTTGTTGTTTGTTTTTATTTGTTCAGGAGTTTTCCACATCAAAGATTCATCTTCAGACTAGGAAAATTTAATTTATTTGGAGTTGCTATTAAACTGCTTTTGTCACTCAGAACAAATCAATAGCCCTCAGACAGAGCCTTTTCTTTCTAATTCCTCAATGAGAATACGCAAGACAATTATTCCTTGAGACACATGAAACCTATCTATCCACTTAATACATGTCACTACATACAACAGTAGATCCAAAACCTCCCACATGGTCAGAACCCAAAGGTACACACACCCCTAGAACACAGCAGTAGCGCACTTACTTACTAAATCAAACACAGTATACCTGTTAATTGCACTTGCTTCTTGAGGTGAGAATTTGAATTTCTCAATAAAGAAAACCCTAAAGAAAAAAAAAATATTTAGAAAAATACACACTGATGTGAAAGAAAAATTAAGCTAGACACAAAATTGAACTAAGGACACAAGAACCTAGTGTACAAGAAAATTTAAAATATATATTAAAGTTATACAGGTTTGACATTAACATCCCATCACAGATCGACATTTATAATTCATTTAGGAGTTTATTACACTCAACAAATTTGTGTCTAAGGACTATTCAAATTACACTTTGGGGAAACCAGCTCAAGTACATAACCAACATATAAACCAGTAATAAGACTTTAGCAGTAAGAGTATTCTAAGAGTGAGAATTTTTGGAATACAAAAGGATGCACAAGCAAAAAATAGACATCTGCATTGCTGACTGCAATGTCTCTCAGACTTTTCTATCTCACTCACTATAAAACATTCATTGAGCTCAAGGGATCTGTTTCTAAATCCAAATATATTCAAAAGCCATTTGATAGAGACTGTAGGTTAAGTAATCTGGCTCAAAAGGGAAACCTACATATGAATGCCCCAAGTTTCAACAAGATAAATATACCAAAGTCAGCACAGTAAGAGAACTTCAGTCCAAAGCTGTAACTACATTTAAACCCCCACATCTCATTTAATAGCTTACACATATGGAAGGAGTTCTATATGACAGCTGCCCAGTTTCCCACACCAAAACTCATGCCATGCTTTCAATCTGTACCAAGTTTAAATCAGGAAATGGAGCATACATTATGCTTTGGAGTTCTGACAGCTCAGCCTATGTTAAGCAATGGCATTTCCCACAAAGTTCAGCAGATAAGGAAAACGGGAGATTTGTGGTTTTTTGTATCACAAGTATACTGAACAATGCCACAGAAGAACACGACAAACGACAGCACAGGCTTGCTGCGAGACCAGGGATTCTGCAGCCAAATGGGATTCTTAAATATTAGTAGCAGTAATGTTAGTATTTTCACCAGTAGCTAGTTAAGCCCCCAGCCACATTCAAGGAGAATTTGCTACGTAAGTGGAAGATACTTACTTTCCAAGTCCAATGAAAGGAAAAACTGCTGCATAGTAGCAGACACAGATTACAAATATAAGCCACAAGGACAAAGAGAAGTCCTTCACATCAGTTAGCTTAATCACTTCACCTGGAGTGGGGAAAGAGACAATACTGTTTCTGCCAGCATAAGCATAGCTAAAATTTATCCACACTGACTAAACATTAAGGTGATCACAAGTCATTATTAAGGCATATATTCCTGTCATTGTCTACTTTCTTGTTTAAAATTTACAGAGTCAGTTAAGAATATGCAAGGACTAAATCAACAGTACCAAAGTCAAGAACAAATTTTCTCTTTCACATTAAGCTGGATGTATGAGTTCTCTAAAGCCTCGGAAAGTCTTATGCACCAGAATTAAACACAAAACACTTTCTCAAGGAAATCTTTAACCAGCTAGCAAAATTCATGTCTGTAGTTTCATGTTAAATGCCCTTACATGGACCTCAAATTGAGTTCATTGTTTACTCAGTTTGAATTCTCTCACACGGAAAACTCAAAACACTGCATGCTAACAGAGAATAGCTGTGGTTTTGCACACCTATTAAAGGAAGTAAGACCAATTCCAACAAAACAAAATTCTAGACACAATGATGAAGATTAAATTGTTGTGAATGGGAGACTCTCCATGTGCTTTATAAACAAAGCAGATTACAATGCATCTGCCTGTAAACTGGCAGTTTAAAACTGCAAAACTTCCTACTGATACTAAAATGAACTAAAAATTATCATTAAAGATAACTTTAGAAAAAGACACAACACCCACTGAATTACCTAAAATACAAACCTGCACAGTGTATAGAGTGTAAGTGAAAGGTTTGCTCCAGAAGGAAGCTGAAGGCAGGTTCAGCCACATCACCCTTTCCACTCACCTGTTTTCCCTTGCTCTTTAGAAAGGAGCTTCTCTGCTCTCTTATCCAGATAAGCAAGGATTAATGCACACATCAGCGAAAAGAGACATGTTACGCCACCTGCAATAAGGGAATGAGACATGTTTAGCTGTTGAGTCCAGCAGCAATTTGGCTTTATGCACAAGTAGCTTAGCACACCTTTACATATCTAATGAAAACTAGGTTTAACACCAGCTTGTCTAATGCATGAACTCAATAGCTATATGACTCAAAGAATAAGGTGTAAATACTGAAGCCTGCCACATGAGAGACATCTACCTTGGAGTACAAACATGTAACTACATTCATTTTCTTTAAAATATTTATTTAAAACACTACCACCACACCCACTCAGCACAGTGAAGCTCCTTATCTGCACCCTGCAATAAGACAAAAACAGCCTGTGCCTTGTTACCAGCACCAGGCTCTCAATACCCATAGCTGAAAGCTCCAAAGGCAGTGGAAATTTCACTTTTACACATCAGACAACTACATGCAAGCTTTGACATGATACCCTTCAGAAGTTTTTTTCAAGTCTGTCCCTTACTCAAAGCACATTAAATGTTTCATGTCCATAAGATATAAACCTGAATTTGGGAAAAAAAAAAAAAAAAAAAAAAAAAAATCACACAGCATTATGGCAGACACAGTAATCATACACTCTCTATAAGAATATTAGCCATCGATACAAACAGTATTTGAACTGCTCTTCCTTGTCTCAAACATATGCATCCTACTTTCAAGTTAGTCTTAAAATTCACAGGCCTAAAATAGCAGATAATATCAATTCAAAGTGTTACTGACCTATCATGAGAGTTAACCCAAGAGTACTAGGACCAGTATACCCCAGAAGATCTCGAACTCTGGAGTATATCCATCCCATGATATTCATGTTCACTGTGCTTCCCTAGGTAGAAAAGACTCATGTGAACAATAAAGCATTTCACAACTCTATTAATTCAAAAAGAACATTAGGCAAACTGCTTATGGAACAGTGTTTCAAACAAACAGGAAAGACACGAAACAGGGATCATAAACTATCAGCAACAACCATAAAATTATTTCCTGCTGTTCTGGTCCATGCTTGTAACAAATTAATCATTGTAACAATACTATACCATCACTAACTGAAATTTTATACAATTGTGTTCCAACAGATATTAAAATGACATAGAAAACACATCCTAGAATCATAGAACAGTTAGGGTTGGAAAGGACCTTAAGATCATCTAGTTCCAACCCCCTTGCCATGCCCAGGGACACCTCCCACTAAACCATACCACCCAAGGCTCTGAGCAACCTGGCCTTGGACACTGCCAGTAATGGAGCATTCACAACTACCCTGGGCAACCCATTCCAGTGCCTCATCACCCCAACAGTAAAGAACCTCATCCTTATATCAAGTCTAAATTTCCCGTGTTTAAGTTTGAACCTGTTACCCCTTGTCCTATCACTACAGTCCCTAATGAATAGTCAGTCCCTCCCCAGCATCCTTGTAAGTCCCCTCCAGATACTGGAAGGCTGCTTTGAGATCTCCACGCAGCCTTCTCTTCTCCAGGATGAACAGACCCAACTTTCTCAGCCTGTCTTCACACAGGAGGTGCTCCAGTCCCTTGATCATACTCATGGCTCTCCTCTGAACTTGTTCCAACAGTTCCATGTCCTTTTTATGTTGAGGACACCAGAACTGCACACAATACTCCAAGTGAGGTCTCACGAGAGCAGAGTAGGGGGCAGGATCACCTCCTTTGACCTGCTGGTCACGCTCGTTCTGATGCAGCCCAGGATACGGTTGGCTTTCTGGGCTGCAAGTGGACGCTGCTGCCTCACATTCTTTTTCTCATCAACCAACACCCCCAAGTCCTTCTCCACAGGGCTGCTCTTAATCTCTTCTCTGCCCAACCTGTAGCTGTGCCTGGGATTGCTCGGACCCAGGTGTAGGACCTTACACTTGTCATGGTTAAACTTCACCAGGTTGGCATCAGCCCACCTTACAAGCAATGTCAAGGTCCCTCTGGATGGCATTCCTTCCTCCAGCGTATCAACTGTACCATACACTGCATTAGCTCAGAAACTAATTTAATTAAATTTAATACCACATGTTAAAGTAAACAGGATTCCCATCTGAGAGGCATCAGGAACAAGCATCTTCCCCGAACTCTCTTCTGTCCCTAGAAAAGGTGTCCATGTCTCCAAACTCAAGGCTAACAACAGACAGTTAACTGCAGCTCAGCTGAGATGAAATAACTGCTAGTTAGCAACAGACTGACTCAGCTGCAACCATCTCTCTTTTACTGAGGTGACTACCTGCAGTGGTTTAAAATACCACAGGCTGCTGGAGGAGCCCTAAAAGAACAGGGATGTCTCTGCTCTCTTCATTCCTAGCCTGGTATATTAGTGTAAACCCAACTGTAGCAGCAGTTTAAGTGCCTGCACCAACAATCAATCTGATGAAACACAGGAATGTGACTGTCTCACCCAGTGGTCTGTATTAATAATACCACCAGCCTTCTAAAGAAGTTTGATAGGTTCTAAGAAATCTTATTAAACCATTGCCTTGTGCATCCTTCGTCTATTTACTACAAAAGTACTCAGAAGCATTAGAAATGCTGTTTCCCACCTGTCTCACTACCCATACAAACCACACACCCTAAAGTCTACAAATTAAAGCTACACAGTTTTACACTTACAATTCTGGCCATGCTTAGCTGTAATCCAAACACAAGATTTAACTCCTTGCCTTTAAACCAGCTGACTGCATACGTGTTTTGTGCCACTGCTAAGGACTCCCCACCTATTCTAAAAAAGGAAGGCAAAAAAGGAAACACATTAACTGCAACAGGCAAAGCAATAGGAAGCAGTCCATCAGCTGCTGGCAATATCAAAATGACTATTTTAGACAAATATATCTGTGTCTAAGTAGATCTAATGCATAAATAGAAGACAATAGAATTCTTAAAAGACAATTAAAAATATTGCAATGTCTTAAGAATAATTAACAGTACAAGGTATCTTAAGTAGTCTTGAAGCAATTATAATTGCCTTTGGTCATTTAGAAAAATTAAATCAGTGAGCAGCAGTTTATAATTTCTCTTCTGCAGTGTTATAAAATCTGACCTAAATGAAACCAAAAGCAGGCATCTTACCTGGAGTCAGAATTTCATGGAGTCATCTGCCCACCCCCCAATTCAGTTGGTCAGATTTTCCAATATTTTCATGCTCTGGCACATTTTCAACTTGGAGGTTCTCCTTCTGACATTTGCTCTCATTTGCTGCCACTGTAGGAGCCCTGTTGTATTTGCTACTGCTTTCCTGAGTCTTCAGACTCAGGAAAGTAAGAACTAAAAGGAGGAGTAACACAGTTTTATCAGCTTACTGAATGTCCTATTTTTTTTTCTGTTTTCTGACTTCAAACCAGACTGGGAACACAACTAAAGATCTTGCATGCCTCAATATCCATCAATTTTGTCTTCAAGTGCATACGTGGTAACGTTCTCTAGGACATAAAACCAGTCCTTATCTCAGACAGCACATACTGTGCTCTTCTAGACTTACCCGAAAATGAATCTGCCTGCATCCATCAGCCAGAAAGTATTAAGTAGTGCTCCCAAAGCAAAAACTACCTGGCAAATAAGCATATAAGGAAAAATCATTATTTCATATTTGAAGTATGGAACAAAAAAGAACCATCTCAAAACAGATACAAAGTTGCTTTCTTTCCCAGATCTGCACAAATACTTCACACCCACTTCATTCCTAGCATTTAGCCTTTGCTCCCTTGACCTTATTCATTACTCTGCTAGCTAAACAATATCCAACCAGACCCACTCCGAAACTTAGCTCAGGAACACCTCTAAATGTTCGAATCATGTTTCAGCCTTTACCATCATACCCGACCCAAACACACCTACACAGTAGTTTCACAACAAACAGATAAAACATTTAGTTCCGTTACATTATTTCACTCATCTTCAAGGTCCTCTCTTCCCAGTTACCCCATCTGTTCCCAACTACCCCAATAAAACCCAGGGCTCACCCATTTCATTCCTCTTCACCTGCCTACTCCCATCTGAAGTACCCACCATGCAAAAAGCCACCTAGGCTTTTTCTCCCCAACCCCAGTAAAGAAGCTTCAGACAAGCATCACCCTTCACCCTCACATTTGCACTTACCTGCCCAGCACAAACAAAGATACTAAATATTATAGTGCCCAACCTGTAAGAAAATTAAAGTCACTTACTGCATAGCTAGAATCTTTTTTCCCTATAAAACACCACATTAGACCTACAGCAAGGGAACACGTGGAACTGACATGCAATAAAAGATGTCTGTAATAAATGCTACAACTCGATAGCTTCCTTAAAAAAAAAAAAAAAAGTAGTAGAGAGTAGCATTTTTGAAGGGACTTTATTTAAGAGAAGGAAAGTCATTTACACCAGTGGAATTTCCGAGATTATGTGAAAAAAGTTTGGAAAAGCTTCTTATAATTTGAAAAGATCACAATTTGAAAAAGCCTGTATAGCCTATACTTCACATGCACTTTAAGTTCTACCACTCATTGAACACGAGTGACACTACAATCACACCTACCGTATTCCAAAAACTCTGTCTATCAGAAAACCTCCAAAGAAGCAGAGAACCACGTTAGGCCAGGAATACCAAGCATAGAGTGCCATAAACTGGGCTGTGTTCACCTTCATATCCTACATAAAGGAGGAAGAAATTAAAAAAAAATACTTATTCTTAAAACAATTACAGGGACACCGAACAAGTATCTAAGCAAAACTGCTTCCCTCGCCCCGTAACCCCGTTCTCGCCGAAGGCAGCTACTCACCCGTTGAACCTGCGTTTGGAGAGCCGCCGGATTGTCGTAGCAGAAGTAGCTGCCTGCAAGGAGAAGGGGACGTCTCAGAGCTCTGCCCCCAGTACCACAGGCACCGGCACCCCGCCCGCCGCCACCCACCGAAGCCCAGGAAGCACATGAGCGTGAGGACAATGAGGCGGTGCGGCAGGCGCCTCGGGTCGCAGGCGGAGGGCAGGGAACGGAGTGGCTCCGGAGAAACGCCGCCATCGTCACCGCCGGCAGAACCCAACAGCGCCCGCTCTTCCTCCGCCATCGCAGTCGCCGTCACGTGAGCGGCAGACACATGATCTCCCCGTGGCTCACGTGAGTTACCGTGTCACGTTTCCATAGTAGCGGTCCGGCGGTGGGACTAAACCTACTCCGAGCTAAAGCAGCAGCGTAACCTTCAAATACCCCAAACCAAACCCCTAAACAGACTTTATGGTATGGTGAAAACATCAGCTACAGAAACCGTGCCCAGCATCGCAGCAGTGACTGAACTTTACCTCAAGCACGCAGCTGGTGGAACATTATTCCAGGTTTCAGCATCTGAAGCCTCCTTTTCTGTTTAAAAGAATGTTAAGGGCAGGCTTGTCACTGACAAACGGCGAGTGAGGTCTGTGGAGAACGATCCCTCTCTGCCCTCCGGCTAATTAAAGACATAAAACCGAGCAGGTGTGTTTCGTTTCTCTGCTGGCAAGTTTGCTCATCCCGCGTGTTACCTGCCTGGAGCTGGAAGTGCCAAGGAACAAGGGCAGCCAGCATTTCGGCTCTGACATGTCCTGGCCTCTTCCACAGCTTCACCTGGCTTTCTCCTCGCATGTTAAGCTTCGGGTTTTTACACCAGTACTTTTCTTAAGACACTCAAGAAGAATAAACCTCTTGCAACCAGCCTCAAATTAAAAAAAAAAAAAAAAAAACACAAAAAAACCCCAAACAATAAAAAATTAAATTCATAAAATAAGAATAAAAATAAAATAGAAAAGTTAAGGCGTACATTGTAATAATCCTGCAATCAGCATACAGAGAGATGCAAAACCTTGAAAAATTTCTCCATTGTCCCCCCTTTTGGATATTGAAGTCTTTTTATGTGAGCAGTGTGGCCCAAAAAGGTATTCATATATTAGAGAAACCCTTGAAAAAGCTACTTACTCAATATAAGTCCAGTCTTCCATCAAGTTTTATCTTCATACACCAAAGATGACCTGGATCCACCAAGTGAGGGATGCTGCTTTTTGATTAAAATATGTTCTTAATGAGGGCAGAAATACTTGCTATTTAGGCCAAAGGATTTATTTTCCTTTTCCAGATGATAGAAAGGGAAGTGTTGAGTCTTACCTGACATGACACCTTCCAGCTATTCAGTCATTAATTCGATCTGTAATCATTCAAGAAAGTAAAAATAAGTTGTCAAAACATGCTGGAACCATGTGTCTGTAGTGCAAACAAGCACTGCCACAAACTACTCTGGGTCATAAAACGCTTAGTTTTCACTTGGTAAGTGTTTTTTTTAACAGAACTGTCAAAAGACAACTATATATGAAAAAATAGTATCACATTTTCAAGTGCCTTAAACTAATGTAGATTTCTTTAAATCCAAGCAGCTCTTTACTGTTTAATATAGTCACTTCTAAAAAGCATGGTCTTAAAACAGCAAGGCTTCCTTGCTAAAACACCCACGCAACAAACCTGAGGGTTTCATTGCCACTTGAGGGAGCTCAAAGGTAATGCATGAATGTGCAGACCACCATGAGTTTCATAGGGGCATAATTAAAAGGAAATAGTTTGTATACACAGATAAAAGGGATAACTTTGGAAAGCAAAGTCATATGTAGAGAAGGCTTGTGTACAGAATGTAAATATAGTCTTTTTTTCCTAGCTAACCATCCCAGTTATTCCAGGAGACCATTATCATACCACCCACTACTTTTCCAGGTCTCTGTGAGCCACAGAACATGTTTGTTGTTCATGCACACACTCCGGTTTCCCTCCAGGACACAAATATGGCTGTTGCGAAAAGCCAGAGTCCCCAGACTACACTCCCACTGTCATTCTCAGTAAGAAAATGCTGAGAAGCCTCAGGACACAGCTGGATCCCTTGATGACGTGGGTGAGGGGAGCCCCAGCCCCCTCTGATCATGAAATACAGAACCAGAGTCAAAAGAGCTTACTTCTCTATGTCTCCTAGCTGCTTCTTCAAGACCCTCCTCGTCCATTTTGAGCATAATCTTAAATCACATGTATTTCAGAGGTATTATACTGTAGGTCAAGGAAGATAACCCTGACAAGAAGAAACAAACCAGCCTACACTATAAAATTCCAGGTGGTTGTACCCAGCAAAGTTAAACTCAATAAATCTGTAGAGTGCCAGATTAGTATCATCAGAAAGATGTCCTTGTAACTATTTCTAAATGTCAGTTCAAAAGGTGCAGGTAAATTCAGAGAAGTAGTAGTTAAAGCTGGAAGAGAGGTAACCAGCACACACTAAAGAGGTGCCATTTTAATGCTTTATCACTGCTTAAGCAGTAATACTTTGATTTTATCCTTTAAAGTATAATACTTTAATATCGATTTCAAATCAACCCAACATGTAACTTTCATGGGTAGTGACACAATGCCAGCACTTTGACAAAAGGACCCCACAGAAACTGTCTTCTGTAACTTTGGGTTAATTTTATGAGTGAGGATATTTAAAGGAAGATCTAAAAATCCCAGATTTTATCCCCTAAGTCTCAAAAAGGCTTTCTAGCTCCATAATCAAAGTAATAGGAAAACCACACTGTAAGTAGTCCTATTAAACTGCAATTTCTGATGTAGGACGATAATATTATGGCCCAGATTCAGCTGTGTATGCCAATGGAAAGCATGGAAGTGAATAGCTTTCAGAGGCTTTAGGGGTATCCCCACCAAAACTCTTATCTGGTTGACTTCAATTAATCGATTGCCACAAAAAATTTTGCAATCTTTCAAGCTGACTTGTGGATCAGGATTTTATCCTGGGCACCTCTCTTGCAGTGCTTTTTACATTAAAGACCAAAAAAATGCACTCTGCAAAAGCATTTTTGAGAACTTCTGACAACCGTGGCAGGTTGTCTCTGCCAAGTACCATGACAAAGGATACCTGGAAAAATAAATACTCAGCAAAGGATATCATCTTGACTGTCTGCAAACTTAGCAGTAGGATTTTAAGCATTGGCATGACATCTTCTTGTTCCGTTTAGTTTATGGAAAACTGTAGCATTACAGTCCAAGGCTTCCTTACTGTAAGATACCCTGTGTGCCACTGTTCTATCAACATGTAACAAGCAGAAAAAGACAGTCTCATTCCTTTTCCTTAAAAACAGTGAGAAAAAGCTAGATCAGCATAGGCGACCTGGAAGGTCAAATACTGTTTAGGGATTTCTCTCTAACTTTATTATTTAAACTAAAGAATTCTGGATTTGTTTGTTTATTTTTTGTGTTTTTTTTTTTTTTTTTTTTAAGTCTAAGTCATTACCCAAATGAACTGTGCTACTCTGAAAACTTCAAGCTCATGAGTTTATAATGTGTCTTGCTTTTTCATGACCTCTCTTCTGCTTGCTCTTGGGAAACCAGAGATACATCTGAATTCACATATTCTGTGATTTCCTAAGAGATAAACAAATCAGTGATAATATCCCACTCTGCCAGCAAAGCCCTGTCATTCATTCCTAACAATTCCATTCATTCTTAAACAATTGCTTTATTGCCACTCTACCAACACTCTATTACTATCATACAAAAAATATTCAAAGATGGAAGGATTAAGCTATTTAAGCTATTTTAAAAGCTACCTAAATAATTCTAAAATTACCAATTCATGTAACCATTAAGCAGCTTCTAATGAGCATAATTAATTCAATATCAGAATAACAAAGGTGATAATGGTGGGAGGATTCTTCACATGAAGCACAGTGGCAAGTTGCAGTACAACAAAGGGTTTCTGTGCTTTCATCCACCTGTGAGGGAATTTTCATGAACCTGGAACACATGCAATTAGGTTAAATTTGTTTTCAAAGATGTCAATGGATTTTTCATGTTATTTTCATGGCTGTGTGCTTAAATATTTCATATTAAGCCAGACTGGATTGGTACTTTATCTTGCTCAGTATAATGTAAGACTCTTTACAGTACAGTAAGGAATCAGTCATGTATCTGGAATATTGAACAGGAGAAAAAGAATATTTTCCCATTTGCTATTTCAAAATGCTTGCCACACCACCCCTCTCTTCCCAGTCACTTCTGTCTTCACCTTGGATATGACCTTGCTGTTTCCTGAAGCTTAATGGCTGTAATGTGCTGTGTGAGTTAAGGCTAAGATGATTCTCGAATGCGTTGCAGGTGAGTGTTTATGTCACAAATAAATATAGTAGATTGCTCTTAAACTCATACTTTAAAATGTTTATTACAGATGCAATTTCTGTCTTAACATAAATCAAAGTACTTAAAGTGCCATATGATACCAAATGCTTAGTTTAACAGTATAAAGTTGAGTAAAAACTGTATATAGTACTTTATAGGTGCTATAAAATTCTTGTGCTTGTGGCCTCACCTTTTTGCATTGCCCAGATCAATCAAGTCTGCTGAACACTCTGGATAGAAAATACTCACATGAAACAGCAATTAGCTTTCAGAGTTCAGTTATTCTAAGTTATTACTTTCTTCAGTGAACATGCTTTAAAATATGACAAAATTGCAAAGAAGCAGGAACTGCATTTAACATGATTAAATTTACTTCACTATCATTAGACTATTACCCATTCTCTGAAAGAAGAATCCTGTGCTTTGCCTCCAACATGCATTAGCAACCTATTCTGAAAGATCTGTCACACGTACACATGCAAACATTTTTAAATCACTTCATGTGGTAAAAAATGTGTTATTATAAAGCTCTCCATCTCCTGCATTCTTCCTGTCTCATTAAAATATTATTGGACTTGTGGACAATCTCCTTAAGACATGTCTCATTTCTGTAAACAGCTGGGAAAAGGCAGAAAAAGCATTTTTGAATCATAAATCAATCTGACACCAAAGATCTTGGCCTAAGAAACCTCTTGAGGTTTGAAAGGATACTCTGCCAAAGCAAACACCTCCTCCCTTCTCAGCTGAGTCAAACAACAGCACTGAGCTTGGTGGGTTTATTGCTCCTTTTTCTGAGCACATTCATCAAGAAAAATTGTTCTTTGTGTTTTCCAAATTACTTCAAGCCCTAGCTCTTCCCTAAGGCAAGTGGGTACTAGGCTGTAGGCTGTGTCTCTAATAGCCAAATCTGCTCAGGTAATGTGTAAAAAAATATCAGCAGTGAGAGCAGAAAAGCATCATTAACTATGTGTAGCTTCACAGCCAAGCCAGTACTTTCATGAGGCTTTCTTTTTAGTATCACTATCTGGGTACTTTGACTTAGTAGAATCAGAGCAGACAGCTATAATACCTGCTAATTAACTTAAACTTCCTGTGAACTGCATCATTTGAAATAAGGCGATGCAGAAGACCTCTAAACCTTCACGTACCATTCCTTTTCTGGACGGCGCTGCCCTGATTGCCCAGTTTCAATGCCCGGGGACCTGTTTGCTCCAGTTTCCAGCACTGACCCTTCCTGGAGAGATGGGTACATGAATGCCTGCACTTCCATGAGCATTCATGTACTGTCACAGACCAAAGCAAGGTACACTGACCATGAGGATGCTCACTGCATGAGCCCCAGGGTCAGGCAGAAAGATAGGCAGGTACTGGTGCTGGCTTCCAGGGAGGTCACGTGGGCCAAAGCATAACTGAGTGATGTAGCTCTAAATGTGGTGGCCACTGTACATATATGTAATAAATTCCCCCTACAAAAGGCCTCTGGGTCTCTCACTTTTCTTCAGAAATCACCATTTCTGCAGTTTGTACTGTTTTTTCACAGGCTCATCTGCACAGGTGTTATTTTGAAGCTAGCCTATTTCCCAGCTGATGAGTCTGGTTGCTTTATTGTGTTGCTGCGAGAGAGTGCTTTCCACTTTCTCTGCATCCCAGCAGAGACAGGAGTGAGCAGAGCAGTGTAATTTCAAGCACCCTGCAGGAGAGCACTGTATGTGTTCTCCAGAGCTTAATTCATCTCTCTTATCCTGTTGCTTTCCTCAGTGTAACCTAGAGAAGTTCACTTTGAAAACAGCCACTATGTCTAATAAGCCTTCTAAGGAAAAAAATAGTCTATCAGAGGCTGCTTAGCATATATGCAGGAATCTAGAGCTAAATAATAAAATGGCCTGAGTTGGGAGAGGAGGGAATTCAGAATTTTTGGTTTTTGGGACTGTAGTTGAATTACTAGATAACACTTCTACTTCACTTAGTGTACAATTTTAACTTTGTGCCTGCAAAAATTTTCCTCAGGATACGCATATTCCTGACTTTCGCCACAGAAGCATTATATGTTAACAGTGCTAAGCTTTAAAAAATCTCCAATTTAATTGGGTTTTTATTTGGCTGTAACAACCACGCATGTCTGGGAGGCGTTGAACTGAAGTGTTTACTGGGTAGCTCATCACTGGGAAGATGTATTCTTGAAACACTTAAACTTTTTAGAAGCTCTACTGTTCCTTTCAGCAGGGTGGACATGAAGCATTCTGTAACTTAGCCCAGCGATTTCGGAAGGAAGCTTTGATTTTGAATAAAATGCTCAACCTTTGGTGTGTCACACCACCACCGCTTGCTAGCCCCGCTGCCCTGGGAATGAAGGAAGTTCACACCCTTGACAAGGGCTCTGTTTCCCTTCCTCTGGCTGAAGACCAAGCAAAGCGGTGCAAAGGCACTCTTTGTCACTAGGGCTAGACTTTTCATTCTTTTGAAATGAAAGCATATAGAAATGCAGACATGGACAGGAGAAAGAAGCTGATTCCCACAGACTCCATTGCAGGCCTTGTTGTATATAGCCCTTAATAGCCCTGTAAATATCTAATGTGCATAGTTCAGTAGACAGTTATAATTCTGTTCTTCAATTGATGTATATTACTAATTTTGCTATCAGGTACCTTTGGTAAAAAATTGCAATTCGGCTATCAATAGACTGTCACATATTTGAAGTATCCAAGAAGAACTTTCTAACTGCAGCATAAAGCCTCATGGTGTCCCCACCTAGCCCTGAATTTATCCCTTAGTAACTTGTATTCCAAAAGCATACCTTCTGTCAAACTTTCCCTCCCTCCTCCTCCAAGACTGAGTATTTTATGCACATCAAGCAGCTCCTCATCAGGCATTTCCTCCACCCTCAAGTTATTGACCTTTTCTGGGGAGTTTCCAAGATGTGGGTAAGGTGGGTTGTTTTTCTTTCCTTCTCTTTCTAGGCTGCAGCCCAGAGTCAAGCAGAACATTCCAGAGAAACAGCTTTATTAAGTGGCACCATTGTTCCCTGAACTTAGTGATTAATTCCTTTGCTGATGCACCCAATCACTCACTTTCCTTTCCTTGCAAATGAATTTTCCTACCTTTGTTCAATTCGCTTCTCACCATCTCTGCTATCTAAGGAACTACCTTCCACTTCTGATCTGTATATTTGTTTGAAATTACTCTTCCACTATGCAACCTTCTGCTTGAGGTCCTATTTATCGAGGCATAACCTGCCTCAGAGCATGAGCTCTTTCCTGACAACACCCTGATAACTGTTGCTCCACTTTGCACACAGTCTTATCTAGCAATTGTTACTCCAAGAAAACACCCTGCCATCTATTTCTTGTTTCCTGATTTGCGGCCACTTCCCCCTTGCTCCATTGCTCCAGCATTTACATAAATTCTTATTCTAGCTGCAACACTTGCAGCAGACAGCACAGAATAAGTAGCTATTTCATTCACTGAAGAATTCTCAAAATTCATTGAACCCTGGAACAGTTTGTGACCTTGTCAGCCCCTTTAGGCACTGGAAGCTGCTCTAGCATCTTCCCAGAGCCTTCTCTTTTCCAGGCTGAACAACCCCACCTCTCTCAACCTGTCTCCATAGGAGAGGTGCCCCAGATCTCAGATCAACTTTGTGGATCTATCATTCAATATTCTATACCTGTACTTGACATGGTTATCTTAAATATTCTTGCTTGGGTTGAGACCATTCAAAACCGAGAAATGCAAAATCAGTATCATTCTAATAATTCTGAGTCAGCTCCACATATCCAGCTTTAACTCTGAGAGTAAGAGGCTTTGTTCTGTTTCACAACCCCAATAAAGTGACACTACAGGAAAGAGAAAAAAAAAATCACAAAAGTCTCTCATGTAGAAGGAAAAAAGAGAAAGGGGAGGAAGCACAATCCCTTCCTCTTTGGCAAAGAACTGGAAACTATCAATTTATCTACCTGGAGAGAGGAGGAAAAAAATTCACAAACTGGTAATCAAAAATAAGATGAGGACAAAATATTCTGCCTAAGCATTTGTTAAAGGGGCTGGAGAAGGGGATGAAACATACAGTTTTCTTTTTTACTTCCCTTCAAAGAATAAATGAAAAATTATTCTACACAGCAAGAAAATCACTTGTAATGTAATTCAGAAAATATATTATTTCCCTTAGAAGCATCTTGCTCAACACTTGATTTCACATTTTCATTCCGCAGAGATTACAATTCTTTGCATTTTTATATCTCTGTGTTCAGCACCTTGTGGTTTTGAAGTACAAACAACTTCATAAATATTATTCATAGCATTAGAAAAAAAAAAAAAAACCAAGTAGATTCATGTTCTTCCACACAAATGACAAGTGAATAAATACAAGTTATATGCGTGACTAACTGAAATATTACACTTAACATTTCCTGGCACTATAGGAACACAGCTGTAATCAATACTGAGTAAATGCATGTTAAGTTAACATTATCCCTAGGCCAGAGTTTCACTGAAAGGTCATTTTAGCTTTGTTAGCTTGGAGTATTTCACCTGGTGTTGAGACACTTTGTTTATGAGACCCTCCTTCCCTCCCTTCCTCCCTCTGCGCCAGAGCTAGGAAGCTGCCTGGACCTCAAGCTGGGGATCTGCCAGCTGGTGCTGAGCAGAGGACTCACACTCCTGACTCACCGCCAAGTAAGGTGCCCTTCCTTGACTTTACACAGGTAGGAAAACCCATTCTGTGCATGTCACCTGTTTGTAAGCTGAGTCAGACCTACCCACAGCAAATCACATGTGTTCCTGGGCTTCTTTCAGAAAGGATGAAAAGAACAAAGATTTCTTTGAAAATAATGTTATATAAGCTAAGCAAATGGGCAAAAGTTCTGAGATGGTTCTTACTGGAAATCCTGCTATGCCTGTACAACCTTTCACCTAGAACTTGTTGTATTTATATATTAACTTTTTCCATTTAAAGAAATCCTAATTATATCTACCTCTTAACACCAGCAGTAAGGCAGAAAGCAAGAAATGGATCCCAATGACAGGAGAAGGCCGTGACCTTATCTCTCCATGATTCCGTCAGGAATGAAATTCCCAATAACATTAATAATTAAGTTACCACAACTAGCTATATAAACCATGATCTCACTTGGATGAGTAAGGCAAATCACACTACACTGAACTGGCTGTGGACATCTCCTGTGAACTGTTTTGATTACACACTGTTCAGACATGAAGTTTTTCCTTCTGAACTAAAACAAGTTGTCTGCTTTTTTAAACAGAAGATGAAAGAGAAAGCTAAACCTTCAGAGAAGAGCGCACACCACACCGGTATCTGTATGGGAAACTTCTGAACTCTTTGTCCCTTGAACATCCCCAGTATTCCCCATTGGCCTAGCAGCAATGGCCTGGAAAGGACTTGTATTGGCTTCTCCTACCCCAAGCTGCTGGAATTCCTTCTGTCCCAAGTGTTCCCAGTGTAAATGACTGCATGTACCACAAGTAGCAGCTTATAGTTCCTTGCCTGTCCTGCCTGCATGGTCTGCACCTCTGCAACCTCAGGTGAATGCCAGCTCCCTGCTCAGGATACCCTTGTTCATCCAGTGCTTTGCTCACACTTACCTAGCCAGGGACCGCATGGTTACCATTACATGAAGTCTAAGTTAAGAAGAAATTGAAGAGAAAAAAAAACCACAAAGTTATCCTCTCTTGTAAGGAAAGCAAGTGCAACATTTTTTTTCTGGAAATCTGGTCGGTCAGTTCTTGTGCCATATCTGCAATGAGATCCGCAACCACAAAGCATTCAAATAAAATAGAACAAGGCAGTGAACTGCTGTGACACTTTCATTTCCAATATCTAACATCTAACACCAAATGCCAAGCATACTGCTTTGTAAAATTATAGAGAATGTAAAATGGAAAGAGAAAAATGAACTCAGGAAAGGAAACAGATAAAAATCCAGCTTTTGAGAATGATGCCAAGTAATAATATCCCATCCTGGCCGCCACACAAGACCTGAAGTGTTTGCTTCGCTTGGCAAACTGTATAAAAACACACTTCTTCCAGTATAGCTATGCTCTAAACAATAAGTGCTTTGGGACAGATTTGGGCTCCAAGATCTCCAGTTCAGTGCCCTGCTATCCAATTTACATATAACCTGCTGGTGAACAAGAACTGACTCTTAATTTCTTTGAGGAATGTGTTGCTTGGAGTCTTTCCAAGTGCTGGTAACGACTGTATTATTTAGGATGGCTTTTCTATGCTGAATGGCAAAATTTGCATCACCACAAAAAGAGAAGAAACAAATGATTAGACCTTTTATAACTTCTTAAAATCTGATTATTCCAGGGAATTAGAGAGTCAGTAGATTCATAAGAGGTGAGAGGGGTGGAAGAAGATGCTTGCATCTAAAGTCTGCTCTCTTACAGACTATGGAGGAGGGGTGGCAGCAGCAAGAACAAAGTACCCATGTTTCTTTCTTCTCTCGCAGCCAAGCTGCAGACACAGGGCTGACCTCACAAAGGAGCCAGAATTATATGGGGTTCTTATTAAAAAAAGAAAAAAGGAACATTTTACAGTGACATTTTTAATGTCATTAGATTTCGTTAAAAGGGGCATTGTCCTTGGTCATTCCCCAGACCAGACTAACACGTACAGACTTGCCAAAGATGACACTTTTCTCCAGTCATTTAGTCCTGGATCATCTCAATGTGACTGAGGATCTGGACGTGTATGTCTGAATAAGATTTATATATTTTACTGTTTAGATTTAGATTATTTAGTCATAACTAATCACACTGAGCAAAAACATAGGTCTGACAGTCAGGTATTCAAAATCTGCACTGCTTAGGAGTCAACAATCTCACTTTCTGTCATGTCTGTTCACTTGTACCAAAGTAATGCTGCAAACTAACCATAATTCTTCACCTTTGAATATATTTTTGCCTAGAATCTAAATTTTTAAGTTTTCCTTTAAAGGCTCCCTCTTACTATGCCCAGCTCTGCTTTTCTTGTTGAGCATCGATGAAATTCTTCTTGGTATGAGTATGCTCAAACAGATCTGTTATGGTTATTAAAAGCATTGTACATGCCAAAATATTTTGACTGACAAAGTGAAAAACATTTCCAGGACCCTGAGATCCCTATCTGCTGTAAGCCTCGTGAAGAATTGGCCCAAAATGAAATTACATTGGCAGCTATTACCACTGGTAGATTGGTAATTTGGTAATTACTAGGAAGCACATCAGCCCAGTCAGAGCTGTAGCATCAAAAACTCCCAGGGTGAGGGTGGGATGTTCTGATCCCTGGACAGCAGCAAGACTTTAGCCTTAATATGTGTATGCACAGCACTTCTGTACAGCCTGGACACTGGTGAAATGAGCTCCACTTACTTGCTGCTGAAAATTACTTTGCCCCACAGAAAAAGAAAGCAAAGCAGGAACCCTGCACTTGTAACAACCGCCTTGGGAGAAGGAGGCTAAGGAAGAGGCTTTACCGGAAAGCATAGACTCCGGGTTTAGGTTTCCATGCTTCCCAGACTGTGCTTTTTCGTGAATGTAATTAACAGCAAAACAAACTATCTTAATATAAGCTTTCACTGAAGTACAACTCTTCATATGGATCTTCCCTAAGAGACCCTCCTGCCTCCTTCCCTAGCTACCCCAACAACATTTCAGCTTCCAGTCCAGTTTTTCATAGCTCTGGATCCCATTTTGCTGCACTTTCTGCTCAACAAGAATGAACAAAGTTTTTTTTATAAGTTCCTTATACTGACACCTGAAAGAGCAATGCTGCTCTCAGCACATTCCCAGCCTTTATTCCCTAGGAATATTTCCCATAGACAGCCTCACACCCTGTGTCCCTCACAGGAAAAGTAATTTTCTTACAAAACTGAAAGGCTGAGGTTTTCAGGGAGATTATGTTGTGGACATTAGGCTCAGGGGATAATGTTCTGATCGCCAGCCCTGGCCCCAGTGTGGACGTGGAAGGTGTCCAAGCAGCACTGCGTAGCCCAGCAACCTGCCCCAAACATCAGTGCTTCCAGGAAATGGAAAAGAAGCACAGTGGTTTGAGCAACCCATTCACAGGTCTCATGGGACTGGGAAGAACTGGTGGATGAATCACTGCTCACAACACGTCTTCAAGGAAGTCAGCAGAAAATTAAATGGGCTTCAAATGCTGTAATTAGCTCCTGGGGGGCCGATGGGGACCCTTTGCTGAAGCAACAGGCAGGTTTCAGCCTACAACCATACCACCCTGATCTTGATGTATGCAGCAATTGGCTTTGTCAGAGTTTGGGCAGGGTCATCTTTAAGAAAAGAAACAGTGTCCAGCAGTGTCTTGCTGACGCAGCATGATGTGTTGAATTGGTAAGAATATCTTTTGTTGCTGCAATGCTTTCCTCATTTATGTGTGCACTGGGTACTCAGCAAATAGATTTAGCAACCAGGCATTGTTAAACTAAGATATGCTCCTCCTTCAAGATTTTATATGCTTACTATCAATATCTGCCACAGCAATCCTGCGATTTCTCTGATTTAGCACTGTAAAATGTCCACAAAGTGACTATTTACTGTTGATCCTGTTGTCTTAGCTAGGATAAGCCACAGAGCCCAACAATGGTACATCTAAAGTCCAGCTCCCAGAGAGCAACTCACTCCTGCAGCATGCTCCTGCATTCCCACCTGAGAGGCTGCTGCTTGTCCTCATTGCCCCTCAGCTAACAGTTAAGCAAGAAAGAACAGGGGTAAAACCGAGAAGTTGATGTCGGCAATTCCTTTTCTGACCAGCAGCTGCAAAGCTGCTCCAGATCCTGGAAACATGCTGGCTCCATAAACAGGTCATCTTTGGTTTGGTTTAGTCTGAGAAAACTCCCACTGCAGCCTACTTCAGACAAATGCAAAAATATCCAACATCTTTTTCAATTCTGTGGTTTTATTTAATTAGACAGATTGATCAGGGAAAGATAAATTGCTTAAAGTGTCAGCAATAATCTCCTGAACAAGCCTGTCCTAAACTCATGCTGCATCTTTACTTTGCTGCCAGATGGAACCACAGTAAAAATAACTGCAGGAAAAAAAATCATTTTCCTAACACTTCACAGAACTAGTGAAAAGGATCGGATGCGAACATTCAAGACAGTTAAAAATATCTCAATAGGTTGGATCATACGTTTGCTTTCATATTTAAAATTCTGTTCCCTGCTCGGGCTCTCTGATGACCCCATGACTGACAGTGAGCTTTTAGAAAAGGACATTGTCACACTAAACACTCAGAGCACAAACCTCATAAAAAAAACAGAGAGGAATTATATTAGCAAGGTGTAATTGTACAGTGTCTAGCAGTATAAATAGATGCAGCTATCTAGAGACTTGGCAACTAATATCTGTCATATCCAGTATATAGTTATATGTGTGTGTGTGTGAGTGTGTACAAACATACAGAAACACACATATGCGGACCACAGCAAAGTCACACAAACTGTGGGCTAAGATCATATGCTCTATCACAAGTTACGGCTTTTATAACCTTTACACTGACAGAACCATGGCTTTTCCCGTGATAAACAATAAAGGTTATTCTTGAGAGAGTCAACAGGCTGTGTGACTTCCTCAGGTCCATTCCCATCCCACTGTCTATGGTTTTTGGTGTTATCTTCCACCATCTCATATTTTCTTAATATAACAGCAGATTTCTGTTGCCATTTCTAGCTCATTTAAAACTTCTTTTCATTTCAGTGATGTCATGTCATGATATAGTCTTCTATTTTCAGGCACCTTCATTATTTGTATAAGAAAAAGTTTTCTACCACAATTAGCATAAGCAGTTAGATCATTCCTGCCAAAAATCTGTTTGAGTTAAGAGTGGGTACCTGAGACTTTTTCACTGGGATTGCCAGGCATTTCCTCTTTGAATCAATAGGCTGCCTTCATAAGTGAAATAGTAATATCAAACTCCCCTGATTAACTTTTTATGCCTAAGTCAAATTTACTCCTCTCCTAAAAACTTGCATTAACTACAAATATGCAAAGTTCCTTAATTAGAATCCAGAAGGCTAGAAAAAATAATTCATTAAAAATAAATACCTAAATCATAACATCTGTATGCTCTCAGCAAAACACTAATTTATTATTTTGATTGTCTTTATAAACAAGTTCACATACAGAAAAACATTTGCATTTGTCTGCACCAGAAGTCAGTGAGGGTGCCTAGTTTGTAACACCACTTGTGAAAACCAGCTAGAGGTGTCCTTCCACCTTTTTACACAGCATGTTTCTTTCATCCATTTTATTCCTAATTCCTCAGTTGCGGTAAAAGACATGCAGATCTGGGAATCTACCCTGCCACTATAGCCAAACTCCTGAGCAGCGCCAGTGTTCACAAAGAGGAACTTGAACAGCATTGTTTAGACAAGGTCACACTTCACCTATTTAATACTACAGAATCACATAACTACATTGGGCTCCACAAGAAGGCTAAATGAAAGCTCTGCATGAGTAATAAGAGGTTAAATCTGCTGTCTTCTGCACTGCAAGTGTTCAGAGTGCAAAATGGGGATTGCATTTATGCCCATGAGAAAACATGGGTTAAAAGCATCATCTTCCCTGCTTTCGCTGCCTCCAGTGATATATTACCCGGCAAAACTACATTGCTCTCCCAAGTGCTTGTAAAATCCCTGGCCTTCTCTGCCTGCTAACACATTTTCCTCTGCCTGTGCATACTTGCAGTTGCAGTCCATACAGGGCCAAGTGCTGACTGCTGAAAATGCTCAGCCACTAGGAAAGTACTTCATTTTTCTTCATCTCTGTCTGCAGCTTTTGCATTATAGCAAAGTTATAGCAGTTAAAAATACATGTGTAACCTTCTGAAGAAAGCCTCTAGACTACAGCATAGCAGTATATACAGAAATCAGAGCAACAAAGGAACTTGCATCCAACTTTTCAGTTTAAATCACGTTACTTTGGTTACTTTAACACACATTAGTACAACAGTCCAGTTATTATAATTGATCTATTATTGTATAGAAGCCAATAGATAGCAAGACTTCTAATCTCCTCTGTCCAAAAATGTGAAGATAAATCCAAGAAGTATACAATCAGCAATGTTTTTATTCAAAGTGAGTATTAACAGTATTTAACCAAGCATTCATTAGAAATCAAACTGGAAGATGCTACTGGGAGAAATCTGTTATTAAAAATTAGCATGTCTGTCACAAGCAGTGACCTACGGATGCATTTAAAAAATGTACCTTAGGCCTGTTTTGATGAGATTTCATTCTGCTCTTAAAATGTCACTAGAATATATGGTTTTAATACTGATAATAGTTACCTTACTGAAGAGGCTCAGGGAGTCAGAGGCCAGTAGCGCAGTGCTGGGGACAATCCATAGATGTTGCCAGGGGAAGGAAAAGGACTCGGTGGCAACGGGAGCATTTCCCATTATTGTGCTTTAAATATCCTCAGCATTCACTCCCCTGCTATTGTTTTTCACATTCACCTTTGGAAACAAGGTCAGCCAGGGCTACTTAAAAAAAGTCAAAACAAAATGTCATTATAGGTTTGAGCTACTGCATGGAAAACTGCAATAATGGTCATGTCTTACGCAGAAAAATGTAACAGTTCTCCATCTTTGTCTTTTATACAATTATTTCCATTAAACCTTCTAGATTGTTTTGGACAAGACTAAGAATGGAATACTACACTCGTTTAAAAATTCTTTCAAAAGTGTCCTGGGTTCAGCAGTAGCAGTCATTTTTTTCTCCTCCTTAGTAGATGGTGCAGCACTGTGTTTTCAACTTTCAGCCTGGGAACAGCACTGATAACACTGACGTTTTTAGTTGTTGTTCAGTAATGTTTACTCTGACCAAGGATGTTCTGAGTCTCATGCTCTGCCAGGGAGGAGGGGAAGCTGGGAAGAAGCAGAGACAGGAACACCTGACCAAACTAGCCAAATAGGTATTCCATACCACAGCACATCATGCCCAGTATATAAACTGGGGGCAGTTACCTGGAAGGGTGAGATCACTGCTTGGTCAGTATCAGTTGGCAGGTGGTGAGTGGCTGTATTCTCTTCCCTTGTTATTTCCCTTTCATTATTACTACTATTGGTGGTAGCAGTAGTGGTTTGTGTTATACCTTAGTTACTGGACTGTCTTTATCTCAACCTGTGGGAGTTACATTCTTTTGATCCTCTTCTTCATCCCTCCGGGAGCAGGGGGAAGGAAGGGGAGGCAGTAAGAGAGAGACTACATGTTTTTTTCTGAGTTACTACTGGGCTTAAACCACGACAAAAAGGAGTGGGTGGATGCAGAGATTCAGGAAGGAAATCTTAACTGTAATATTCACAGCAATACTTCAATCGTGCATTAGACCTCTGTCAATATATATCTATTTTGCTTCATATATGCGTGGGGATATGTTCTGTTCATGAACATATTACAGATCTGAAGCCCAGCCCTACATAACACAGGTTATAGTGTCAGGCTCTTAAACTGGCAGCAAATCATTTCATTTGAGAGGCTGAAACAAATACTGCACCACATCACAATAACGGCTAATAACACTGACATCAGGCAAAATAAAACTTCACAATGTTGGATGTATCTTTTCTTAAAAAAAAAAAAAATAAATAAAAATTAGCAAAACCATCCTAAATATAGTTTCATGTTTTAACCCAAACTGCAGATCCCATGCTAATACTGATTCAGTCTGACAGTCTGACGTTAAAAAGCAACTCCCCTCCAAAAGGAAAATGATAGTTTTGTTTTCCAATGGAAAATGTCGAATTTGCATCTGTAAAATATAAAATATTAATCCAGTTTCTGTCATACATTGCATTTTCTTAAAGTCTTGGGAGGATATCAAGACCAAATCCCTCACATTTCATTTTGATTTAGTGAAACAGCAGAATAATTTCCCAGATCACATTGTATTCCTGGGCAGAAGCAGCTTAGCTAATGAGAGATAACAGACAGAGTGAAGGAAAGGTGGTCACCAAGTGAAAAGTAATGTCTTCTACAAATTGTAGGAGAAAACTGGTGACTGCTGAACACCATTACATCTGGATCTAGATACGCAAAAAGAAAAGAAAGCTCAAGAAACAGATCCGTGGTTTGTGCTGGAGCTGTGCATAAACATCTGATCTATACTAATATGTCAGTCATCTCCAGGGAAAAGAGTTTAGTATAACATCCCCCATCAGTATAATATCAATAAGAAGCTAAAAAATTCTTATGTCTTGACCTCCCAATCTACTGATGTGCAAAATTAAAGACCATGGTGTAGATTTTTTAAAACATTGAAGATTTGAATATACCAAAGGCTTCTTTTCCAAGATCAGAACTACTATTTAAGACTATTCATGACATTAAACATTTCTGGTTTTCATTTGCTCTATTTCTCATGGAAACTTGTAATATAAAGGATAAATGCTAAACATTAATGCCCATTACAGCATTTTAATGCAAACCCCTCATTTTTACCACAGCATGTAGTGAGAAGTGATGGCACAAGGGATCAGTTCACTCTCTGCTGTAGCATGATGCAGTTGTGCAGCATTCAGCTCATGGCAGTGGAGCTTTGCCAGATTACACAAACTCACTTAAATTTAACAGCAATGAAAGTTAAGCACTTTCTCTTTGTAGTCTCTCCAACTGGAATTAATGTCGCTGAAAATTACTGTTTAGAGCTCCTCTACTGTTCTTTACAAACTCTTTTTTCCTTGAACTTTAAACGGCCAAAAATCTTTTAGTCAGTCTTACTACAGGATCAAAGCTGCTGCCGCCATGCTCATAGCTTTCGGTTGTCACATGGATTTTTTTTTCCAGTACATACAGTGTTTTAGTGACTATAATGGTCATAAAAAGTAATACATCGGCCACACTAAAATCTGTACTTTGTACGCAATGTTGTTTCACCATATTTTCTTTAATCCTTAAACCTCACAGAGAGATTTGCGTTTCGACTCCACAATCACGCTGCTGATTAAGCCCAACTACGCAATGTGAAGAAATAAACACAATAGTTCTTATACATTTACATGAGGAAACAAGAAGGTATTTGTTAAAATGGTATGACTAATCAAGAAAGAAAAGATCATTTTCTCTGAAGTTCTGTGAACACACAGTGATGCAGAAAAGGACAAAGGAGGAATTATTCCTAATCAGAACCAAGAAAAAGAGATTATCATGAGATAGAGCAATGATAAGAGAACTGCCATTGACCAATGAGAGACATGCTGAGAAATCAAACCATTCATTAGGGTATAAAGGAGATAATATCTAGATAAGTGAATTACCTAAAGAACGGGAGTCAGTAGCTCTGGTGGTATTATTTTGTATTCATCTAATGCTCAGATTAAAAATCTAGTTCCAGTTTATTTTTAAGACACATAAGTAGTATCTACAATAGCCAAATACAAACCTCACAATCAAAAAAAATGCCAACATGATATGGATTTTGGTTGGTTCTGTGACATGGTTTTAGAAGCTACTGAAGAGTAACCTGCCTTTATTGCTATCAGGGTGGTCAATCTGCTTCAGGACTGTATTGCCTAAGGGTACAGTAAACTCTGCAGAACAGTAAAATCAGCATCCTGCAAATTGTCATCACACCATTTTATAGGTGTGAACTGGAAATTGGGTAATATATCTACTAACATAAATACAGATGACAGTATTTAACTTGGAGCAAATTATCATGGAAAGTAAGTACAAAATCTAGTATTTGAAGACAAAATGTCACTCCAAAATGCCTCCCTGCAATAAAACTTCTTACTAGAGAATTAAAAATACCTATTTTCCAGCCTAAGTAACATTCCTAGATAATCAAGGGAACCCTCCAATGGTTAATATGTTTTTGTGTTTCATCTTTTGACTGAGAGGCATCAGAAATTATGAAGAAAAAAAAAAGCCAAAAAACTTAGAATCACCTTATAGGTCTATCTGCCCAGAAGGTTTTGTTCAGGAGTGACAGAGCAGGACTGTCCCCAGCTTTGCTTCTACCAGTGTTTCTCTCATTTTGGCTTTCAATTATACAAGCCAGGGACCTTGGAGCTCAGCATCCACGACTCCTAGGGAGAGCAGACCCTGAAAACAACCACTGCGAACAGCAGAGAGAACAGCATTCATAAAGGAGAGGACAAATGGGAGGATACAGTGAGCAAGACATGGAAAATGCATTTCCTCTCAGTTGTTACTTCTGCTGGAACTTTTCAAACACGTCACCTTGCAAGAAAGACGGTTTGTGATACAGTGTTGTGGAATTTAGCGTAAAAATTCACTCATTTGTCCTTACCTCGTTCAAAACACTGAACCGTCATTCCCTAATTATTGTGCAAATATTTAATGCCTTGTTTAAACATTGTGCAACTAAACACTTTCAAAAATTATTGTGCTGTTGCAATCGTCATCATCAGTAACATACATTGAATATTTATAAAACCAGTATCAAAAAAAGCCAGTATTTCAAGGGGATTTTTATTGCTACCAGCTATAAGTAAAGGTTAGTCTCAAACAAATTAAAATAGTTAATGCGTGGTGTGGGGGGTCATGACTTAGCATCCATCTAGATCTGAAGGGAGGAATTTAATCCAAATAATGCTTTAGGGGCTTTATTTTAGACCTCATCATTTGGAGATCTGAAACACTGCCCAAACATCTCTGGAGAAGTAGTAAAGCTGAACGAGCAGTATGAAGGAATAAGAGACTCTAACCAAACATCACAGCTGTGCCTGACCTTACAGCTGAGTTCCTCTGTGACAGCCACCAGTGGTATAAAACATTCAAATAGGTGTGTTATCCTATCAGCATTTCATCTTTAAATGGCTACTTTAATTTCTGTTTTAAACAGGACTGAGCATGTGTCCAAGACATATTTGTTACAGTTTTACAAGACAGATTTGCGATTTCAGTTTCTTAATAAGTAATTTTTATTGCTTGTGTTTATTTTTGGCTCTGTGTGACTATATCTCACTGGGCAGGTAAGGGATTTGTTTGTTGGGGCCAGTCTATAAACTGAGATTTCTTTGTTCCATATCTGTTTCATAATCAAGAGAAAATTATCCAAACAGTTTATTATCCAAAAATGCTCTGTGTCTTCTTTTAATGTTAGAATGACAGTGATAACAATCTGTAATGATTTACTCCCACTAGTTACAACATATGGCTTTTCACTTTTCTTGGATTTAGGTAATTTTGTATATATTCTATTTTCTAGCAAAATATCATTTCTGATTCCATTATTTAGTTCTTAAATTTAATTTAAGCCCATTTAATTTCTCCAGCCCAGCAACTCCCAAGCAAAGTCCATCCCAAGATACACCCTCCAAACCTGTCATACTGATGTGCTGAGCAGCTTACTTTTCTGCCAAACTCCAGAAATGCGGCATCCACCTTGTATCTTTGATAAAGGTTAAGGAACTAAAAATAGCTGTGAACGTGGTAAATCTGAGCTTTGTGACTATTCCCCAAGGTGGGTGACTTTAAATATGGTCCTATTATGAAATAACAGCCTCAAGAAAACCCTGAAGAATCAGTGATGTGTATTGCATGAGCAGCTTGAAACAGCTGATGATGCAGCACAGTGACATGCCATTTCATGCTGACTTCCCCAGGGGTACAAAATACCATCAGTAAAGAGAGAAGATCCACACTGCATGTGCTTTGTGCTACTAAAATTGATGCTAGCACATCTATACTGCAACCACTGTTGATTTTTGGGGAAGTACAATGAAAGAGGACCTATAAATGCTTACACGCTTGAGAATTTCTGTGCTTCTCTGTTTCACTGGCTTCACAAAGGTTTTTTCTGCACATAAACAGTTGATGCTGTAAAAGATATAGATTTGACAGACTAAAGCTATGATAGATCAAATCTCATAAGGCTTCAAACACCTTAGCAAAGAGAGTGCAATGGGTGATAATCAAACATCCCTTTTGAACCAGAGGAGCCTCCAAGCAGCAAGACCAAAAGTCTTAACAGATAGTTCATGGAAAAAGTTTGCTAACAGCACAGGGGTGGTTAAAAGAGAGCTCAGAAGTTTACTCATGACTGTTTCAATTTTGCAGGTTGTTGGTATACATTTGAAAAGCAATATAAAAACACAAAATAATGGAAACAGGTAGCATCAATCAGTTTGCAGGGTTTTGGCTGGAAGAGGTTACTAGAACTTCTGGAATTACATAGGTACTGCAGTCCCTAATATGCCAAGCGTTATTCCTGTACTGACCCAACTAAGTTGCACTTAAGTGATGGCTTTCACATCCTTTGACTTTTCTTCATTTCCTGGCTCTAACAATTCTGGTCAAAACCAATCCTGTAAGTTTAGCAGACCAAGCCAAATGCCTTGAAGGTAATTCACGTCATAGTGAGTATTTACTGTCTTCAACTGCTTTTTCCCTTCTTGTTTATTTTAATGTCGGTTCCCTATGGAACTATTACAGCTATGCAGCAAACTTCCCCAGAGGCCAGTCGACACATGACACAAAGGTTTTTAGATAATTTGTCTACTGTACACTCACTCGGACCATAACAGATTTAATTTGGCTTTAGTATAGCCTGCCCATTTGTCAAAACACAGCACATCATATATTTTGAGTGTGAGCACCTGCAGGAAACAGTTTGTGTTCAGTCATGTATATAAAACCCATTGGCAAAATTGTGTTACCTGGGTGTGCAAGAATGGCACCTGCCACTGCTGACACCAAACATACATGTCTGTCTTTGAAAAAAAATAAATTCATTCATAATCATAAAGACTTTTAAAAAGCCAGAATCTTCAAAACCAAGTACCCCTCTAAAAGTGAGCCACACTAAAACAACATATGTATTTTTCTGCCTATGCTCAATCATATGCAAAGTAAGCCCAGCAGCACATGAGATGATCACTTATTCAAAGCTTGATCTATCCAGCAAAAAATCTGGATACTAATTAGACAGAAAATAAGCTCTTGTGATTAATTATTTGGAATAAAATAAACCCATAAATATAGGGGATAGGAAGAAGCCATAAACAATTCACTTAAAATCAAATAAGAGAGCTTACTTTTAACTACAGCATGATGCTGAAGCTAACACTGGAAAAGTTACAAAACAATATCAACTGAAGTGTGTCCAAATTCATTGTATTCATACATATTACAGTCACCTGTCAGTGATTATGTAGTGAGAGGACAAGGGGTAATGGGTTCAAACTCAAACAGAGGAAGTTTAGATTGGATCTGAGGAAGAAATTCTTTTCTAGTGTAAGGGTGGTGAGGCACTGGAATGGGTTGCCCAGGGAAGCTGTGAATGTTCCATTGCTGGTAGTGTTCAAGGCCAGGCTGGACATAGCCTTGGGTAGCATGGTTTAGGGGGAGGTGCCTCTGCCCCTGGCAGGGGGTTGGAACTGGATGATCTTAAGGTCCTTTCCAACCCTAACTATTCTATGATTGTATGGTTCTATGATTACAAGCCAGTGGGTTCTGTTGTACGCAAAGGATGTAGAAACAGTCTTCAAATATGAAAAAAATTAGGAATAAACATACTCTAAACAAGCATTTGATATATGAAAAAAGATAGTAAGAAAATTAAAACCTCAGAATGGTTTTCAGACCAGCTGTCTGAAACAATGCTCCTTTCCATTTCCAAAGGGTCTGAGTCAAATGTGACGTAAGCATGATGCAAACTGCCACACAATGTTAATGCTAGGATATTTGCCATCATGCAGTTAGCCAAAGAAGAATAGAAAAAGCAACAGTGAGAGAGGTTTATTGATGGGTAACTTAGACTACTGCTATCCTTTGAATCTGGACCAAGTTAACTGGGATGAGAGGTAAAAAGATATTCTAGAAGGAAAAAACCTACATGCACCACATACTAACTAACTAGAATACGTACATCACTTCAAGTTAGAACTCTCTCCTCAGTTCCTTTTGCTCAGCTCTTACAGACCGTAGAGCTCTGTTTTCACTGTCAGCAGAGTCTGAAGCAAATGAGCAGGGCCTAGCTTGAGGTCTGGCTAGTAGAGGATGCACTTTCAGCTTTTAAAGGCCACATAAAATCAGGGCTTAAAATAAATAAATATTCTAAATGTTATGAAAGCATAAAATGTCTGTGTTTGCACGTACTTAGGAATATCCTCCTAGCCCTGACCTGGCTATGTTCAGCATTTGAGACTTTATTTCCCAAGTCAAAATGTTTTGTAAATTCAGATTTACACTGGATTAAGAGCAAATTATAGCAACATAATCTCTGCAGTATTTTGGCAAACTGCCATGGAATTGTCCCTGATTTGTGATAGAGGTTCTCTGTCCTTGTCAAACTGACCCTCAGGTCTTGGTTACTCACAACTTCTTTGTTGCACTCAGGAGGAAGGAAACAACTGTATCACTGACAGCAATGCTGACTGAGACAGCAGGAAAAGGAGAACATAAGATGGAAAAGGAAGCACACAGAAAGTCATAGGTGGGTCAGAGCCTCACAGCTTAGCACTGAGACAGCAGAGGTTTGCAGGCTTTTACAGCACAAGTGGCAGAGAGACAGATTTACAAGCTTTTACCTCTTTTTAAGCTCTTACCTCTTATTTAAGCCTTTGAACTTCCACAAAACCAGAGGCATCAAAATCATGAGCACGAAACGTCTGCGCAGGGTGGTTTAACTTCTTTCTTCAAACAGGGACAGCTTCAGTATGAGAGTACACTATTGTCATGAGCTGGAGAACTGGCCCCTTGCAGCCCTTGCCTCCTCCCTCCCCACCCTGTTTCACATCCTGCACCAAAGCTTTTCTTTCCACCCATCTCTGCTTGTCCTTTCTGCTTGCCCTTCATGGCCTCTGCTTCCTCTGCTCTCACGACGTCCTCAGCCACTTGTCCTACCTTTGGAGAGCCACTGTGAGAAATGTAGCGCATGAAGTGATCTGGTAGCATCAGAAGACCACTGACACTGCTCAAACCCCTCCAGTGTCAGCTAAGGAGAATCAGAATTTCATTTTAAAAGTAACATCAGAGCTGTCATCACAGCAGGGATAAATGAGAAAATACTAGATCACAGTTTCTTCCACCTAAACAGAAAACACTAGAGAAATACATGCCATGTATCCCAATAAGGAAAAAGTTAACCTGCTCCCTCTGCAAAATTTTATAAACACTTTCCCCCTCAAATATATGAAAAATGCCATTATCCTCTCATAAGCAGCTGTCTGATGTCAAGACAAGCAGTGCATTGTAAACCTGGGAGAGGTGCCAAATTAATCTAAAGTTAACCTCTCTGTATGGGATATAACTCAGATGCAGAATAGAGGTTTGGCTCCTAAACTGGATACAAGAAACTTGATTTGCTGCATAAGTTATTGACAGTCAGTTAAGACTGAAGGCAAAAAAAAAAAAAATCCCAAACTGCATAGTTGCACACTTTCTCTTGGATGCCAAACTTACTGAAACTGCATTTACCAGAACTTCACCACCTTCTAGGATAACTGCTATCAGAAAACAATTCTTTTACTTTTTGTAGTATGAGTCCTGGGGGAAACTGCTATACAGATTCTGAGCATAAAGACAGAAAGCTAAATAATGTCAAAAAAAGAGATGGGAAAAGCTAAATAAGTCAAAGAGAGAGATAGTTCCATACGTCTGTCTGGAAACAAGCATAGTATATGACAGAAAAACAACCATTGGGTAGGAGTTCAGACAGGATTAACAAAAAAAAGATGGAGTGGTGTTCAGAGCCTTGCCTTGCACCTGACACAGGCTCAAGGGGCAACTGGACTACTCTGCAAAAGAGAAATCTACAGAAGATTATGAACTGAAAATACCCCTACCGCCTCAGGAAAGCAAAGAGCTGCAAGCGACAGGAAGCATCAGCTATTCTTGCCTTGTTCTTCTGGCACTCACAAAGCAAAAGCTCTGTCCAAGGATACTGGGTGAGGTGAGCTCTTGGCTTGGGCCCATATGGTTGTCACCATCCTATCTTTTCACTTAAAACATGGCCCATTTTCTTGAGGTGCTTTACAAACTGTAACAAAAAAATTGCTAACAAGCAACAAGAAAGAAGAAAGCAAGCTACAGAAGGGACAACGCAGAAACAGCACAGGGTTTCTAGGAACAAAAGCTAAAAATGAGAGGAACTACATCTGCATCTGTTATCCCAGTGGAAAGAAAGCAAGCAGCATGCCAGAGGATGTGAAGACACAAAATACTATTTATTGACAATATCTCAGGAAGGAAAATCATTATCACTAACAAACTCAGGGCAGTTAAATGAGTGAGGTGGCACACAAAACAGCGTAATAAAGGATGTTCTTATGTCTCTAGTCTACTAATTATTTCCCTCACATAGAAAAACCTCAAAAATACTAAATTTCAAGTTCTATGAAAAAGCATTACAGTAATAAAGGCAACTTAATGCTCTATGAGAGACAGTTTGAGTCTTTAACCAGAGTTCTGATCTACGACTTTGATGCCCCGACCCAGAAGCATGCCCCAATACAGATGCAGAAGCATAAAAACAGGTTCCCAGCTGCGCCCAATACAATCACCCATCTGCTCAAATGGTAATACAGCAGATCATTAAAACCCCAGCATTTTTAACTCAGGAAAAAAAAAAAAGTATATAAAATACGTTATACCATATTCAGTCTCTCCAAAAGAGATGCTTCCAGCAGTAGCACACAGCAAGCTCACTTGTGTCCTAAAAATCATCTTAAGGGACTCTGGCTGCTAGGCTGCTGTCACAGTTAATTTTCTTCACACTACAAGAGAGATGACCATTCTGGTCCCAGAAAACTTCACTTAGTGAGAACTATTTCAGGGAGGAATGCTTCATCTGCATCTTACGCACAATTTTTGGAATATTTCAGCTGCGTCTCAGGGAAAGTCTGTCTCTGTAAGCGAGCTTGGTTAGTTTTTGGTAGTGTTATCATAACTCTGAGGAGCAGATAACTGGTTTTCTGTTCCTCATAATTACCTGTATTTGTTCACATACACATTATATGACTGCTCATCTATCTCCA
Organism: Forpus xanthops; assembly: GCA_032466535.1. Lineage (NCBI taxonomy): Eukaryota > Metazoa > Chordata > Aves > Psittaciformes > Psittacidae > Forpus > Forpus xanthops. The sequence goes on along the minus strand of JASSUY010027708.1, from coordinate 12,891 downwards.
AGTGGCAGTTCTCGCTTCACACTGGCACCTCTTCTGGTTGAGGGGGTAGCGGTTTGTCTCGAGGGAGCCGGAGGGCTCAGACTCCCCCAAGTCCCCCGCAGACCCCATCGGGCTGCAGCAGGTGGGAGGGCTGAGGGGAGTAGCCGGAGAGGCAGGAGCTTCCCCGAGCACTGACAGCGGAGGGAGGGGAAGGAGGGAGGTAGCGGGCCGGGCCCCGCTATTAGTACGGGCCGCCGGCGGAGCCCGCCTCAGTGCGGAGCCGCCCCGGCCTCTCGCCGCGTCTCAGCACCATGCAGGGGCTCAGCACCGCGCCTCCCGCCGCCTTCCTCCTGCTCCTCTGCTTCAGCGTGCTGCAGCTGCCGGCGGCCGCGGCTCCGGGCGCCGAGCGGGAGCTGAGCCCTAGCAGCCGTCTGGCAGCGGGAGCGGCCCGGGTGGCCCTGCACTACCTCAACTTCCAGACGGCGTCCCCCGGGGAGCTGCAGGCTCTGGGGCAGGTCCGCAAGGCCACGCTGAAGGTACGGGGGTGTCGTGGTTTAAGCCGTAAATCACGCAGGGGGAAGCCGGCGGGGCACGGCGAGGGGGAAGGGGGTGGCTGCGGGTCCGGAGGAGCGCGGTATTTAAAGCAACTCTGAGGAAAGTACAATTAACAATAATTACTGTAATAAAAGAGCGCGGCCCTCAGCGCGTCCCCTTCCTCAGGGGCTCGGGCCGGGTGCCCTCAGGAGGCGGCTCTCCCATTGCCTCTTCCTCAGTGGGCACCTCCGAGGACATCCGCCGCTAAAGGTCACGATATAAATAACCCCAAAATCCAAGCCCAGCGCCCCGTATGGTGGTTGAGGGTGCCCCAAGTGTCCTGCCCTGGAATCAAAAGCAGCATAGCATGGAAACTGTGGAACAGAGCGAGCACGAGGGACAGAAAGCAGTTTGATAACAAGATCTTTCCAGCAGATCACTTCTGGAGTGACCATCTACTTTGTTTGAGTAGGGATAGAAAGGACTTGGCGTTCTACCTCTGGAGACTGAGTGTCACCTAAAGGCAGCACAGTTCCCATCAGAAAACATGTATTTATTATCACATGTCAAATTCAGGTGACAGAGGGAGATGAGAGGCCTGGATAGGAGCAGCTACATGGGCAGAGCTTTCCTGTTACGGAGAGCTAGTTAGGGATGCTTGAGGCACCCTTGTCATGCTCTGGCCACAGGTTTTGGGGGTTTTTGCATCCTTCTCAGTTTCTGAAAGTAAGAGAACAGGCAAAAAATGCCTGGAAAACACTTAAAAAATGAGATCTCACAACATTTGTCCTTCAGCATCGGCATGACATGTTCAATTCAGGCCCTCACTCCTCAAATTGAGAATAAGATGGTGTATTGCAAAATCTTCCCTTTCAAGAAAGAAGTTCCAAGGTAGCCTAAAACTTTTAGGATGAGCCTCAGTCTTTCACATATATATCCCAACTGGCAGCTGCACCAAAACAATTTGAAGCCTGTTTGAGTTGCAGACTGGAATAATTTCCAATTAAATTTGACAAAACAAAAACTATCACATGAAAGTTCAGAATGCGTGTGTTCTTTCAGCCTTGTACTATATGAAGTAAGTATAGTGTTAGTCATGCTACCTGTCAGGGAATGCAAACACCATGTCCTGCTATAGATTTACCTGAGACCTCACCCTTTAGGTAACTATTCTCGCTACCATACCCAAACACATCATTAAGCATATAGTTTAAAAGGTGCTTATCATGCATCTGCTGGAATGACATTTCATTCTTCTTATGAAATTGCTACAGACACCTATGACAGAAATTTACTATGATACTTGACACTTCTCTCTTGAAACTTACAAGTGCTCCTTCTGTATTTACTGGGCAGTTTACTGGGTAGTGTGCATAGGTATATATGTACAAATGCTTGTGCTTTTAAGAACAACAGTATGTGCAGCAACAGTGCACTTGTCCAGTAAAGAGATATATCAGAAGTAAAGGGGTTGGTGTAGATCCTCTTTCCAATCCCCATCTAACTGAATATTTGCAAGGTAGTTTTGGTTTCAGGAAGAGAAAGGGATTTTTTCCACCCACAACCGGCCACCTGTCTTTTAATACAGGAAATAAAAAAGTGGTTCATAGAGAAGTAAAATGCCTCATTACTTCCTTACAGTACTGGAGGAGGAGCTTTCTATAACCACTTTCTACAGTTTATTTCCCCTCTTTCTTTGCATGCTGTGAAAATACAAAGAGAAGTGTACTAGACACGGTCACTTCCTTCTTTTCTGTCCTCCACTGTAAACAACGAAAAGCATTTCCTGGAAAGAATGTGCTATATTATGTAAATGGAAGAGATAGCAATGTTGAGGTTTGGGTTTTTGTTTGTTTGTTTTTAAAGAAGGTTAGCTTCATACTGGTTGGTATATTACTGTATCTAGTAAAAATAGGATAATTTTATAATGGGATTTAATAATGAGCATCATATGTTAAAAACTAACATTACTAGCCAGTGAAACTGTGTTAATTTGAAACAGGACTTGGAGACAAGTCACCAGTACAATAACTCTCATAGAGGTAAATACATTTTCAAGTTCAGGTAAAATGAGACTTCAGTATGTTTCTCTAGCAACAAATAGTAGAGAAATGCCAAATATATAACAATTCCTACATTGCCACTGCCTGCAGGTTTTTTTTTTTGTTGTCCCTTCTCATTCATGTGGGTTTTGAATTGAGTAACTTCCAGGAAGCAGCAGCATGAACCTCATGGAATAGTTGACACAGGGACTTTAAAATACATCTTTTTAAAAGAGAAGCATTAGTGTGTGCCAGCTGAAGATCCTAGAATTCAAGACAGAAACTCTCAGAACACTGATGTAGTAGCAGTCTACATCATCAGTCACTGATGTAGTTTTTTGCCCTGGAAATAAATCATAGCTGAGCAGGACGTAGGTGGACCAGGATGTGAGCTGCAGAGGTAAAGCTAGGTAATCTCTTGTTTGAACTGCTACACTTGCTTAAATTGGACTACAAAATATAATTTTACAGATGAATATTTCTCTTCACAAGCTCACCTTGACACAGAACAGTGTAACACCATAACCATGATCCTAATATTAGAAGTCAATTAAAATATTTCTATTTCTTTCCAACAGTCAGTAGAATACATGGCAGGGTAGGTAAATTGTCTAGGGAAAGCTAGGTACAGAGAGGTTAAGAAATTATCCATCTCTGCTGGGTTCTCTTGCCTGCCTGGGGTAACCTGAAACTCACCTGGCTGCTTGTGGATCCATCTCCAGAACATCCTGAATCTGCAAGCCACCAGAGTGGGCTTGCAGGGGCAGTGCCAGGGCTGCGAGGTAAGAATCCCCCACAGGCGACACTGCTCCTGCTCCTCTCTGCAGTGCTAGCTCCTCCACACTTAAGTGAGCAGGTCAGCCCTCTGGTCTGGCAACAGAAAACTGGTCCCAGGGAAGAAATGCTGGTGGGGAAACACACAGAAGAAGAGATGGAAACCTGCAGCAAGGGGTGAGAGATGGATCCCTCCTTTCTGTGCCAGTGGGGAGTTAACAGAAGTGTACGCCATCTGTGTACACTTGGGTACAATTGTGTACACCACCTCGTTTGGAACCTGGACTGTAACTACTCTTAAATTGCTAATTTGGCCTTCAGAGTATTAAAAATCTGTCATGAAAATTGCATTAATTTTGAGCCTGGAAAGAAAAGAATCCCGTGACCCAGATATTCTGTGGAAAATTGAATTACTCACTTGTTTTCTTCTCTTTTGGACACACTGGCTGCTTTCAGCCAGAAATCATTGCATGATGTTGAATATTCCTGAGCTCAGATTTAACTCACACTATGTGATGGTTTATAGTGATGCATTTTGAAATTATAGTGGAAATACTTTTATAAAAGTTAAAATTGTTTCATGCCAAATATACCTTCTACCTCTCCCTGGTAGGTTCAATGTCCTGTGGGATGCATACCCAGACTGAACATGTATTTTAGCTCTGTAGCACCACTTGAAAGCTTGAATCTAGTAACTATTTTCAAAGTTATCACAGCTATAAAAATAATATTTTCTTTAGCAGAGAGACCAGGTAACACCAATGTGAGAACAAATAATACGGAAAGAATAGCTGAACAGATTTGAAATGACTGAACATGCTGGACAGAAGAGATCTAGTTTAACTATAGAAGTTCTGTTGCAGACTTTAAGACCCTGATGTTGTAATTGTGTTTAGGCAGCCTGTGGCACTATGTCCCTCAGGAAAAGTTTCAGCAGGAATCATCCTATCCCATCTATTATCATCAATTAAATCAGAGCTAACTTTCTCCTCTTGCTTTGGAGGTAGTCCACCTGTTTCAGGTTCTCTTATCTGTGGTACTGGTGTCAAGAAAAGGAGTAAACCTAGGTCACTGTGCTTAAAAAATACCCATGCTTGATCAAATGAATGTTAGAAACGACAGCAGTAACACAGTTCTTGGGTAGCTTTACAATAAACAGAAACTTAGGACTTAACTGTAGTGATCAGTGAGAGATTCGACCTTTCTTTCAGTCCCACCAATTCCTGATACTTTTGTCAGCCTGAACTTCAGAAAGACAGCTTTTACTGTTTTGCTGTATATCCGCATGTCACATTCTCTGTCATTTCAAGGACAGCATTTTAGCTGATACACAAAACAAGGGCAGGAGGAGGGGAGAACGGAGGAGCAAAGAAAGACATAACAATCTGAACCCATCTTCTGTCCATTTCCTTCATTCCCTTCACAGTATGATCAGGGTCCAGCTCCAGACATGCTTCATCTTAAAGTTCAAGAGGGTGTTTTACAGAAGTAGAGTAAGCAACTGAACCGATCTGTCCTCTTACCTACAGCACATAACTCCATGTGTGTACTAAAGGCAAGTGCTGGGCTGATGGCCTTGCCCTGGGAATGAAATTTTGCTAACATGCTATTAATGGTTTTGAGGAAGAAAGTATGATGGGAACACAGAGGCCCAAGTTTAGATAAATAAACCACGTCCATTTGCTTTGGGTTCTAAGCTTCAAAATTATGCAGTCAGAATTCCTGTCCTGTTTATCTGAGGAGTATTGTATTTAAAACCTAAATAAGACTAACAAATAAGCGCTGTTGCTAGAATAGTCACTCGACTTAAACGTATGCTTGAGAAGGCAGCTTACTGTTCTGGTAAGATGCATTTTCTACATTCTACCTTATGCGCCACACAAAGGAAAGCCTATGTAAAGATATATCCCCCACCAGCAGCAAACAGAAGCAAGAAGAGGTTTATGACAAGGGAGAATGCCTGCTATTAAGCCAGGCAATATAAGCAAAAGGAATAAACTTTCAGACACAAAAGTGACCTTGTATATCAGAAAGCTTGTCTAAGAAATCACAGTATAGCACACAAAAAGACTTACTTTCATTTACTTGTAGCTGATTTAATCAAAAGAAAGGCTTGGAAATGTACCAAAATGTTAGATAATATGTAATGTTATTTTATAAGGAAGTAGTTGAAGAAATAGAAACTTTTCCACATTATTTGTTCCTCAGACTCCCCACTCAATATTACAGGAATTTCAAAAGTTAATATAAAAGTTGGTAGGAAAACAAGAGACTGACTAATGAAGTATAGACCAGATAATACAGATACTTTTTATTGTCTCTGCTCTTTCATTACAGAATAAGACCCTGATCCTGTTTTAGCATAATTAATATTTTTCATCGTCAACATTAAAAGCTAGTTTCTGTTTCAGCATGCTTTGGGCTGGGCCAGTCTCATATCCCATGCCAAAAATACAATTTGTTAACTGAACCATTTCTGTCAGCAACAGCAAAAAAAACCCACCCAAATAAACAGAAAAACCTGGTATCCAAGAAAATGGCATATCTCAAAGTTTACTCTTTTAAGGCTTTTCTGATGCATTACACTATAAGAGGTGCTGCTGGCTGCCTTCCATAAGCAAGGAGTATTCTTTTATTTCTTCCTTAACAAGCCGAATCTTGGATAGTTGATTGAGCAAGTTAGTGACTGGTATTTCCAGGGCAAAAACAGGAGATCAGAGTCCTGTTCTGCCATGCTGTGTATCGAAATAAAAAAAAGCAAACCTGTGAATCGAAAAGTAACTAGAAAGGTTAGCATCTTTAAGGCTAAATTAATGTAAAGCCTCAGTGTAACTCCTGTTCAGCTGTGAATCAGTCAGTGAGATATGATTCATTTATATATTCAAGGACAGTCTGATGGCCTGTGCAAAAAAGAAACCTCTTGGAGGCTGAACATGGATCTGTAATTTTATGATTTTTAAAGTTATCCAGTATCAATCCATCCCATGATGGACTTAAAGCTGCGTTTTTCTACTTGTGTATCTCTCTGAGGAAAGGGTTCAAACCATACCTTAACACAAGGGCTATTTAACGGTAGTATCGAGATCCTTTTGTGTTTGCTGCTAGGACTGTCTCAGTGCATCTCAGCTGACCAATTTCCTTGAGGTAGCCATGATGCCCTCATTTCCACTATTCAGTGTTTATGGCAAGTTACAATACATAAGGCTATAATTATGCCAATTGCTGAATCCTTCTCTCTTCCAGAGCATCCCAGACTCTGGTCACAAGTACTATCTGCAGTTCACTACTGAAGACTACAAAACTGGGGTGAGTATGGTCCTCCATGTTTCTTCTGATAGTGTGTTAAGTGCACTTCAATGTCTTCATAACGGGTTACATTTAAGTGCTGTCATAAATGGGTCTTTCGCAATGGAAAGACTTACCTTTATGGTTCTGCCTGTCTGTCCAGCATGGGGTATGGCTTGCGCTTAGGATCAGTCAAGTATTTCATCAGCCCCTAGTCTCTGCCTGGGTCCAAGTGGTCAGAGCACTGTAGTCACCCACTTTGCTCAGAGCCTGAGGAGCCTATTGTGTTTCAAGTCACATTAGTCACATCTAAGTGCCTGAGTGAAGCCATTCAATGGCCCAAACTCAGCATGACAATATGGTCCTCAATGTCCAGCTGTAGCTCCTGATGTGTCTGCACACCAAAATGAGAATAAAGAGTTGACAAGTTGTGTGTCTTTTTCATTAGAAACCCCCCTCCATTCATTCTGTCAAACAGTTGTCATCAGCAACTTTACTGTAAGCATCTGCTTTTCCATTGCACACACATTTTATGAAATTCTAATTATTTTCAGAACTTACTATGAAACTTTATTTTTGTTTCAATGCTAAAGTACACAAGAAGAGTCTCTGTTACCAATTGAGGCTATTTTTTGAGAACTCAAACATATTTCCAAGATGACTTAGTGCTTTTCTGACACACTGATTAAAAAAATCTGTTAAATCACTTTAGCCTCGTGGGTTTAACATATTTTCTTTTCTGGAAAAGAAAACCCAACAAACAAACAAAACCCCCCAAAAGAAAATTATATCCTTCTGAAGACTTTCTTGACCCTGCACAGTTTTATACAAAGTATTTCAAAGACATACATGTATTCCATATGTATACTTCACATCATGTACCAAGAGCCTTTTTAAGCATGTGCTGCTGGTAAATAAAACTTTGATTAAAGATAACAGTTTTAAATTCTATCTTTTCAGGAAAATGCTGGAAGCTGCCTTGCTACAGTGCTGTATCCCAAGACAAAGTCTCCGCCTGTTGTCAATATCAAGTGCATGCAGAGCAAAGACCAGGAGCAAATCAAGGAAGAAGACGACAGACTTTACCAAAAAATCAGGCACCAAACAAAACCAATAACTGGAAACAATATTCCAGGTATATTCCTCCAAATAATTGACTGTATTTCATTTTATCTTAAAAATCCTGGGTGCTTTTAAGAACAGAAGCAAATGTATACACATTTTAAAAAGGAGACACATGTATTTGCAGTAGCACCCTCATACCATAGAGCTAACTACCAGAACAAGTCTACCTTGCCAACAATTCTAGGGAAAAAAAAAACCCCAACACCTATTGTGAAGGCGTTTTGGATTTAAAGGCAAAGCCTGTGCAGTTTTATATTCAAGTAAATGCAAAACATCCTCTACTGGTAAAAACTGCCTTAACCCACACCCCTTCCCCAGCTGAGAGGAAAATTCACAATGAATGACTAACAGAATTTTTCCATCCTGGAAACAGAGTCCCTGTCCCTCTTTTCCTCCCCACTAGGTAGGGGCTTTCACTGTCATGGATACTGGGCTTCTCCCCTCCCTGCAGGGACCCAGTGAGCAGAGTCTCTTGGCAATTTCAGTCCTGTCATGCTTTCATACTGACTGCAGGCTCACCATCGCTTTCCTCCCTGTTCAAGACTAAAACATCAAAAGCAAACGTTGCTTCCCAGGAGTACTGCTGCACCAGGCAGAAATGCCACAGGTTTATAACTTTCCCACTGAACAGACAGAATCAGTCATTTTATATTACTGTTTCTCTCCCTTGCAGATAGCCATGGCAATATTGAACCTGCCCTGGAACCACTGTGGGCTTTGGCTGTTGCTGGCAGCAGCTACATAATGTGGGAAAAGTCAACAGAAAACATGGGATACTTCATGGCACAAGTGAAGTCTGTGAAGCAGTGGGTAAGTGGAGTAAGTGAAATGGGTAAGTGAAGTGAAGCCCAGCCTGTCTGAAAGACAGCATCAGCCAGTGCCCAACCTGCATTCTCAGGGAATGCACCTTACACCTGCAGCATAATGAACATGGAGTTCTCAAAGCTTTGTTTTCCCCTCATCACCTCTGATCAATAGACAGCATTCAGTCTTTAATCCCTAGTTATTTAAAATGAGATCTGAGTTATGTCGAATGAGAATTTCTCTGAAGGAAAAAATAAAACGCAGGGAGGATTCTTAAAGTTATCTGAGGGTTAGTCAATTAATTAGGACCAGAGTCAGCCAAGTTTCAGGTCAGAAAACATTCTGCACAGCCATGCCACAGTTAGTGCCTTCAACTTTTATAGGCAGGACATGCTCCTAATTCCCTCTCTCTCCACACACAAAACCTGCCTCACTGACCACAGCCACCTTGAGCCCTGTTCACCTCACCTCGCTCTCTAAGCAAGCTACGTAAGTCAAGTAAATCTGAGTAACCGCTAAACTTCAACATTATAACTTGTATCTTTGGTAATTTCTTTCTTTTTGAAACCTGCCCAGATAAGGAAAGATGATTTTACTGAGTTTGACTACACCATCCTGCTTCATGAAATTCCAACACAGGTAAAAAAGTGCAGGTGTACAGTACCTCCTTTTGTTAACAGAGGAATGGCATCAAAATTGTAAGAGATGTGTATTTTTAATTCTCTAGGACATTATCTCATGTCACATGCGCCTTACTTGGCTTCCTGGTCATCCCTTGAAAGTAAAATACTTCTGTGCTTCAGAAAACCATGGGCTGGAAGATGGATCTGGAATGGAATCTGGATCAGCTGCTGGGGCTCTACATGAAAAGAGACCCAGTTTTTAAAAGCAATTGTCAGTTTCACATACCTATATTAAATGAGAAATCCTTGTATTAACAGAGCTGGAACTGCAATTTTTCTATACAAGTTGAACCGTGAATGAGTGCTTTCGCTAGTCTGTCTTGTTCCAAAATTAATTCCCATAGTTTCTTAAACTGCTACACTTGTAGAGTTCTATATAAGAAACTTTGCTACTACATATATACACAGAGAAACATACACAATTTTATGTCACTGACTTTCTGTACCTTTGAATAACTTAGTTTGTAAACAAAGTTAATATATTGGGATAAAAAACTTGAGAAATGTATTCATCTGTTGCTAATTTTTTTTTTTTTTTTTTTGGGGGGGGGGGGAACTGCGCTGATTTTTAACTGAAATCCAATAAACCCAATACTGTTCTGCAGGGTGGAGGTTGGGTTTCCTTCTGACACTGCTATCTGACCCCAGCTGTCCATCTCCTCTTGCTGTCTAGCCTCTAGAAGGACTTGAATGAGAGTATCTCCTCAGGAGGCCCTGGTAAATACCCTCTGCACAGCCTCATCCTGCTGAGGCACTGCTGTGCCCTGCAGCATCAGCTGACAGTGTTTCTTCTCTCTTACTTGTGAAGGCAACTCAGAAAATACTGATACATGGAAAACATGGTTTGGGGTCTGCCTGTGCCTGTTTCCATCCCAGAGCCCTGCACGGTAGTGCTGCTCAGGCAGAAATCACTACCATTGTTTGTTTGCAGTTGTTTCTATAGCCCTGAACAAAAAGAGAACTGCCAACAGGACAGCTCTTTATGGATGATTTTCCATACTGGTGTTTGGGGTGCAGAACACCCCATCAAACAGCTTGTGGATTAAAACAGCTACATCTTGCGCCTATCCTAAATACAGCAAAGTCCTCTGACAATGATGTGGTTTTATCCTGTCATGCCCAAATCTCCACTTGTGTTCCAGTGAAGCTGCTGCTGCCTTGCCTCCATTTGCTCAGATACTGCCAAACTGTCTCCAGTTTGCTTTTTCTTCCCCCCACGAGCAAGATTTCTCCCAGGTTAAATTAACTCATTATTAGTAAGTACCCCTTCCTTTGGGAAACACAGTCTCTGCTTCTGGGACGATTTTGTTCTTTATAATTTGTGCTACATTTGCGTTATCACTGATCTGTAATTGGAAACCATGATTTAAGATACTTAACATGACAGCTTCAACTATTTAGGCAGGTGATCTGTTAACCCCCACAAATTCAGGCATTTTACACAAGTGTATTACAGACCAATGTACTTTTACTGATTGAAACTTTTTATATCAGCACGTAACAGGCATTACAATAAGTTCCATGAAGCAGTATTTTACATACTCCTTGTGTTTTCCTTCATGCTGGTAAAACATTTTTCATCATCTAAAGCTTGAAATCAGAGCTTGTAATGGCATCATTTCTTAAAGAAATTGGTGATAAAAATATTTTTTTAGAATTAAAAGAATAGCATAGATTTTGTACTTTGGGGTTCTGCTTTAGCACCCACTTAACCGCAAGTTCAGTTCCCTCACCTCGTGAGGCTCTTCAGATGCCAAAGAGAGGATTGTGCACTTCTAACTTGCCTAACTGGTGTAACTGATTACTAGTAAGCAATACAAACTCATGTCAGATGAGAAGCTGCACCGTAACTTCTGAAGAAGTAGCAAACCTCTTGGAACTCAAAGGCAAAATTTCCACCAGCTTCTTTAGGGCCAAGATTTCAGTTAGTGAGTCAGAACCTAGTATCATACAGCAAAATTCTTGGTTACATCAATGCAGACGCAGTCTGAGATAAGGCCTGGGCAGGTTCACAGTGAATTCATGCTACAAAAACCTATGCATAGCCTGTTTAGAAGAGGTGGAAGCAAGAGAAGAGGAATCACTCTCTTCACTCTGCTGCTAAGAAGAGTTCACCTAACTCAGACATGATGGGAGCACTACCTAAAATTTGATTGCATAAAAACCCCATCATGTTCAAAGAAACAAAGACCAGGGTGTCCCAAGGCTCTCACTCTCCACCCTGCCTCCAGTCCCCCTGTTTCCTATAAACTTTCCCTCACCCACAGATTCTCTTCCTGGTGCTTGAGCTGGGATGACCACACTGTGTCAGGTCTGCAGAGAACCAGTGCTTGCCTGGCTGCACCCATGAGCAAGGAATTCACTGCACAGCTGGCCTCGACCAAGCACAATGTAAAAGCCATATATATAAATAAAATAATAACTACCCCATTTCTTCCTTGCATTGATTCTGCTTTTATAAGCCATCTTTCACTTTTGGTAAACGTGCTGTATTTGCTTAAGAAAATTTTCAAATGTCATGAGAACCTGCAGGGCTTTTTGTGAAACAAGTCCCAGCTGAGTATTCTCACAAAACCAAAGCTGTGAATGCAAGAGAATCAAGAACAATTTGGCCCAAAGCAATATTGTACTCATACACATATTGCCTGTGTTTAGACAGCATTTAACCACCCCTGACCAATCTCTCACTTTTTGGGGGGTTAAAGTACGTAATTTTCACTGACTGCCTGCAAAGGCTGAGAAGATGCCCAGCTGCTACAGTTCTGTCTGTGCCTGGTAACCATCAACCCTGAGTCTGTGCCAGGAATGTGGCTAGTTTTGAACTGGAAATTCATTCTCTGTTTACTGGAAGTCTGCAAAAAGCTGAGCAGGACAGGAAGAGACACCATGCAAAGAAATCCCAGTGTGGATCCTCTGGTAGCAATTAACAAAGAAGTAAATAATGGTAACTACTCTTTCTCACCTAACTATAGTACCCTTGTCTCAGCTCTCTTCTATGGGTGACCAAGAACCATTCAAGTGATTCCCAAGCTAGCATCAGCAGTAACATGTCCTCTTGATTGGAAGATTCTGGGAAAAGGAAACTTTGGTTTAGTTTTCTAACAAGAAAGCAAGGCCATGTCACTCACAGTGTCAGAAAGAGTTAACTTCTACATACATTCTCCTCAACCTTCTTCAAATGCCCTCTACTGTCAGGGACAGGCAGATTTGGTGACAGGAAAGACTTTGGAGGCTTCTAGCATGGTTTCTGACGGATGTGGATGGAAAAGTGACATTCATTCTCTGCAAGGGATGCTGGAAGTGCCAAAGGATCTGTGCTTGGAGGACATGTGAGAGAACGTTAAGCATGGGGTGGTGGCTCATTCCCCCATGCCTGCCCAGTAGGTCAGTGTTTGCCAAGCCTCCCAAATAAAAATTTTTAAACTTTCAAAACCAGAGAAACAGGAACTGGCCTAATTACAAAATGATGTAACAAGCAAAAAATTAAAATTATTTTACTACAAATGGATTAAGACAAATTAATATCTGTGTTTGATATTTATGTATTTTGTTAATGAGCAGCATTTACATGTGAACAATTCTTTAATGTCCTGGTGGCTTCTGAGAACACCACAAAGGAAGGATACTACAATGAAATGACAAGTCCAAGTCCTGCTGCAGCTTGC
>JASSUY010027707.1:0-27077 GCA_032466535.1 Forpus xanthops | reverse complement strand
CTCTCCTCTCCTCTCCTCTCCTCTCCTCTCCTCTCCTCTCCTCTCCTCTCCTCTCCTCTCCTCTCCTCTCCTCTCCAAGGTAGTTTCTTCACACCATAACAAGACGACTTGGGTTTATTAAACTATTTGTGAATAAGCACACCAATTGATAATTGAAATAATGTAAAAAAAGTTGTGCATCTAATTGCATAATTCTTGTGTGTGATCTCATGTGTTAAGTACTGAGGATGGCAACAAAGATAATTCCAGTTAGAGAGAAAAAAAAAACCAATGGAAATCAGCAAATAAACCTGTAGTCTAAATTGATCTGGTTAGATTTGCAGTTCTCCCAGCACTGCAAAGAAAGATTGCATGCTTGGGCACAACATGTCAAAATAATGAATAGCTGAAGAAATTATCTAAGCAATTTGTGATTACTTATCAGATGCAGTGTATCAAGGCTGGCGTCCGAGTATGTTGCTACTCACCATCACTGTGAATCTGCGGTGAAGGCTGCTGATTATGCAAGGATTTGGTGTGGTTGAGCAACAACCGTAGAGTTTGAAGCAGAGAAGTTCTTTGACTCCTGGCATGCACAAATTCAGGTTACTACAAACCCTCTGGCCATGCTGGCAGGGCTGTTGGAGGGAAGGGAGGGCATAGCTGCTGGGACTGTGAGGATGCTGCAGGCACAGTGTTTTGGAAAAGCTTTTACTGGTTGAGTGGAAATACAGCCACTAACATGCCTTCCTATCTATGAGGCTGTTGAGTCCTTATCACTAAAGGAGAGGGTAAAAGAAAGGCTACTGTCATTTACTATTTCTTGCGAGCCATCTTAATTTCTTAGTTACCATTAAGCAATTATTTCCCCTTACCCAGTACACAGACCAGCATATAATTTCTAAGAACTGTGTTGACAATAGGAGAGCTCAGAAATATTTCACAGGTAAGCAGCACTTTACAGCTACAATCCACCAAGTTCTTATAAAGCTCTGTAAGTGCACTTCACATTGCAAATCTACAGTGTTGGGTTTATTCTTCATCCGTGAGCTCCTTCTGCACAAATATTCAGAGTAGTTTCCAAGGTTATGCTTATACCTGTAGACTCAAATGTGTCAGACCATGGGCATCTATAGGGGTGAGGGCTCAGCTTCACTGTTAAGTTGTTAACCCAGACTTAGCAGAGCTTTGGCTTGCTGCAATTAGTGCTTTATGAGAAAACACTCAGGCACAGCTGGGAAGAGAGCAGAAGCCCAGGACAGTGCCCAGTAAACAGCCTGAATGCAGCCACTTTGCTTTTGAAGATAAGAGAATGTAGCCAAGGGGATGAAAGCTGCGCTATGCCAGTTGGCCTCCAGGCTGGAGTATGGTCCCTGGCCCATTTTACTTACTAGAACAGACATAGCCCTCGTTGTTGTGTTCACAAAACTGTCCTTAGCAATTTGGGTCCCTGGTGATAATCTTATCTGCTGTTTGGCCACTTCTAGATGTTAGTACACAAAGTTCTGGTCCTGTGAAGGGCAGACGCTGTGCTGCATATTTTCTTCTTTGTGTAGCCTGGAGCTGTTACAGTGAGAGGATATCCTGAGCTGCCACCTGTGCAAATGAAAACTTGTTCCAATTAACACTTATAGAATGAACACGGCACCAGATAATTACAGGAAGATATGTTTAGAATGATTAAAAAAAAAAAAAAAAGACTTTTTTTCTTTGGAAAATCGATGCCTTCTCATCGTGCCTCTTTAACAAGGGTTCATACCTGTCACTGCAGCCTTCCCAGTGAGACCACATGTCCTCCTTGCCAGGCCATTAGCTGTCTCTTTTCATTTGTGTTGCCATGCCATAAAAATTGAAAACAAACAGTGTGGGATCACAAATGTGCCCGTAATTCTTTATCATGCAATTTAAAGCAGAAGCTAAGGGCGAGAAAAATAACTAATACTTGAATAGGTTGCTGCATATACAAACGGTGCAATAATTGTCTCTCAGTCTGAGCAAAAAGATAATAAAAATGTTTTACAGTGCTCCTTAATTGTACTAAAAATTTAAAATCAAAACTTTATTGCAGAAAAAGGAAGCATTAATCTGTCTGAGGACCATTTTGTGGAGAATGCTTCCTGGGGAGGTGTGGTGAAAATTAATTACCTTTAATAGGTTTCTGGGTTGTAGAACCAAAATGCGGTGGTGAAGGTGGAATAGGGTTTATTTATGAGCCTCCAAGCCACCATGCTCCATTACATCCCATATCTAATGTGACTTGCAGGCCTGCACTTTCAGCATGTTTGTTTGGGTGCTTTTTAACAGCTGTTGCAGGCAGTGGAAGGAAGTGTGCTAGCTGAATCATTCCACAATGTCAAGTGGATTTGTTGCTTTCCTCTGTGAAGCATCATACTGGGAGCTCAGAGTGCAGAAAGGACTGATAAAACATGGTGATGGGCATTGCTTATGGGAATCAGGCAGCAAAGAGAGTTGCAAAAGGAGATAATGCAGACCACCAGGTCAGGAGGGCTTGTGACCAGAATGGCAGCAAAAGTGAACAGTCAGAAGGTTGGCTAAAACAAGGCCTAGTGGGGGGAACCAAGGGAAAATTGATTTAAGCAAAACAATAGGAGACTGAGCTCTTTTCCTATTTGAAGCTAATGGCAAAATTCCCATTGAACTTCAATATCAGGAGGGGTGTATTATATATTATGGTTTTATTCTTGCTAAAGGGTCAAATTAATGCTTACTATAAGCTAATTGCTGAACAAGGTGTTTCAGGTTTTTTTTTTTACTTAATTTGATAGAAGCCATGAATTGGCATTGCTTTTCAGCAGGGTGACAAAACACATATTCCCTGCTAACATTTGCCTAACTTAGACCTGGCAAGTAATTTTCCTTTTCTCCAGGGCTCCTGTATGACCTTGCAAGAACTTTTACTGCTTTCAGTGTCATTATATACACATTTTGGGACATGAGCACAGTTGGGAAGATTGGATGGACCACTTTCCCTGCTGAGCAATCTCTTGGGTGGGTTTTGATGTTTGACCTTGTCTTCTCCTCACATTTTTGTAATGTGTCCCTTTATATTGTTCATTATATGCTATGTATGTATTGTGTATTACATAGAAAAATGGAAATATAATAATAGTTATTTTAATTATTAATCTCTGTCTTCACATTGCATACTTCACCCTGTTCCTTGACCTCTGACAGAGGGAAACCAATTACTTTAGTATGAATGGCAAGAACAATTTAGCTTCAGAAGTAGAAATGCACACATGACCTAGTACACATGAGAAATGAATGAATGCACAAATCTAGAAAGCACAAAGATGAATTCCTGGATCCTATTGCTGTCAAGCTAAAGAAGAAATGACATTTCATTTAACGTACCTAGGGGAATACCGACATTAGATTCCTCCAGTAGACATTGTGACTTACTTTCTTGTCACACTTGTTTTAGCTATATCTCTCCCAGATGCGTGACAGAGGTTACTAGATTTTTACTCACTCACACCTGACCAAGCATCTCTACATTTTTCCCACTGAATTTAGTAAGCCCAGGTATAAGGTGCAGGAAAGATAACAGATTATGAGCCAACTATATGATCAAGTATATTCAGAAACTCCTTATACATGAGGTGACACTTTGCCTCCTAGCTGCTCTAGCACAATTATTGCATTACAACTCTTTAATAACATAGTGACAGTGAGATCAATGGTAACTGTAGGACACGAACTATCACTGATGCTCCACAGAGTTCAGATGTCTACATCCTCTCCAAACAGATAGCCTCCACATAGATTTTTAATATTTTCTTCTTCTTGTCTAATTTAATTTTTAATCTAAAAATCATTAGAGTTATAAAAGTTACAATCCTTTCCTTTGCTGTCCTAACCAGTGCAGTAGTATTTTTTTCCATTTGGCTGATATTACTGACCACAGAAGCTGAGACTGCTCTGTTTTGCTTACATCAGGGTTTATTTGTGATCCTGTAGAGTTCATGCCACTCTAACTCTTGCCAAAAGCAACCAGTGTGTTTGTGCCGGTACCTATTGAAAAGGAACTGAGCTGGATTTACATGTGGCCAAAGGCAGATGGCTGGTAGTGTTCGCTAGCTGTGGAGTGCCCATCATGCCAGCAAATTGTGACTGGTCCTTGTCACCTGCTGCATCTGCTTTTCTGCAAAGTGAGCTTGCACAGCTTCAATTGTTAACTCGGTTTTATTCATGTTGCATTCCCGTCTTTCTCTCCTTTAATTAAGCTGAAAGTGTTTTCAGACAAGGATTTGTCTTCCTTATGGTGTTTTATGTATGACCCTGGTTGAAACCAAAATCTTCTATCCTTTTAAAATTACTGCAACTGGTATTACTATGAAAAAAATTAATGGCATCATTAGAAAATAAACCTCCTGCCTGTTTTAGTGCAACTGATCCCCAGCTGATACATAGCAACATTAAGCCATAGTAATATCATACTTACATGTCCTTGTTAGTGCTGGTTGAATGATAATATGAATCTTGATTCTTAACTGCTTTTGTGACTTTCCCTGGCAAAGTGAGCTAGCTCCTCAGAACTCAAAATAGGTTATCATTTATCTATGAATGCATGAACTTGAACTACTTTCTCTGCCTTACCGGAGTTTAAATTCAGAAGTATAACAGCTACATCAAATAACAGTGCTGTTGACTAAATAGACATGGTTGTCAACAGCCAGTAAATTGTCAGAGCAGAATCATTAGTCAATGTACCTATTCAATTGCTCTTCTTGCATTATGACTACAGATTTTAGGAAGAAGAATCATGGAATCACAGAATCATTTAGATTGGAAAAGACCATTAAGATCATTGAGTCCAGGCATTAACCCAACACTGCCAAGTCCACCACTAAATCATGTCCCTACGTGCCACATCTGCATGTCTTTTAATTAATTCCGGAATGCATATGGGAATGGAACTGTTGGAACAAGTCCAGAGGAGGGCTACAAAGATGATCAGGGGATTGGAGCACCTCTTGTATGAAGATAGGCTGTTCAGCCAGGAGAAGAGAAGGCTGCGTGGAGATCTCATAGCAGCTTTCCAATATCTGAAGGGGCCTATAGAGATGCTGGGGAGTGACTCTTCATTAGAGAGTGTAGTGATAGGACAAGGGATAATGGGTTCAAACTGAAACAGGGGAAGTTTAGATTGGATATAAGGAAGAAATTCTTTACTGTGAGGTGAGGCACTGGAATGGTGTCATTGTTTAAGCCCTCATGCAGTCTTGCTCACTCACTCCCTCCTCTTTCTTCTCCCAGTCCCGGGGGGATGGGAGGAGGATCGTAAGGATGCAACTCCCACAGGTTGAGATAAGAGCAGTTTAGTAACTGAGGTATAACTTAAATCACTGCTGCTACCACCAATAATAATAATGACAAGGTAAATACAAGGAAAAAGAACACAACTGCTCACCACCTGACAGTCAGCAGCGCACCCCCACCCTTCCGGGTAACTGTTCTCCATTTTCCATCCTGGCCACGATGTGCTCTGGTATGGAATACCTCTTTGGTCAGTTTGGGTCAAGTGTCCTGTCTCTGCTTCCTCCTGGCTTCCCCTCCTCCCTGTCAGAGCATGAGGCTCAGAAAGTCCTTGGCCAGCCTAAACATTCTAAGCCATAACTATAAACAGCGCTGTTCCCAAGCCGAAATTCTAAAACACAGTGCTGCACCAGCTACTACAAAGGAGAGAAAAATGACTGCTGCTGCTGAACGCAGGACAAATGGGTTGCCCAGAGAAGTTGTGAATGCTCTATTGCTGGTGGTGTTCAAGGCCAGGTTGGACAGAGCCTTGGGTAACATGTGAGGTGCCCCTGTTCCTGGCAGGGGGGTTGGAGCTTGATGATCTTAAGGTGCTTTCCAACCCTAACCATTCTATGATTCTATTATTCTATTCCTAAAGCTGGTCTCCACTGGTCACTTCTTGAACTGTGTGTTTTTCATTGATAGTCTTCAGAGACATTTCATTCTTTGGTGTCATATCTTGGTAGCTGCAATTTTCTACTCTAACTCTCCCATACACAGGCCAAATAGACCTGTCTCAGATCTATGAATTTCTTCCTGCTCTACAGGATTTAATTAAAGTAAACACAAAGTCTCTAGTCATGTCAGGACGCACACAGAAAGGAAGAAGGGTGTATTATTGTGTAGATGGACAAATAATTCATGGTGAAATATATTGAGACTATTATTTACATTTGCATTAATGAAATTCATGGCTGCTGAAGCACCCTTTGTTAGGGCATGTTGGTTTCTCTTTGTGGAACTTATTCTGGTATAATATTCCATAGAATTTATCAGACCAAAAAAAGACAAAACCAAACCCACATTTCTTGAAAGGAAGGACTTATCAGGAAAAAAATTATGTCATTGTTTAGTCTTACTGTTTTTAAAGTTAGTTTTTTTTTTTTTTAAGTAACTTTGGTCAGACAACGCAAACAGAGTGACTTTCAAATGGAGTGTGAGTCTGCATATTTGTGGGCTTTCTTAAAACCTAATATCTATGCTGTTTCTGTGTGTCCCTAGTCTCTGCACTGATAATACAACTGTAAAGACGTTGCCCACATGTAGTACCAATACTGTCAGTGCTAAGTAGAGCTCATGATCTGACAAGATAGATAGGTGATTTTTGTTTTCAATGACTAATGTTATCATTAGGTTTTACTAATGCTGCTTTAACTTACTTACCTTTATCCATCAAATGGAACTGCTTTCACTCTGCCAATGTTGTCTTTACTTTCATCTTTCTACTTCCAGCAAGATTTGTAGCTAGTCTGGTGATACATTAAAAGTCAGATCTGCAAATGCAGGTTCAGACAAATCCTTTTCCACCTCTCTGCAGAAGAGCAGGGTGAGGATGTCTTAGCGCACAGTTTCTGAAGAGGATCCTGGCTCGGACAACTTTTTCCTAGGTGAGCAGAGAGGCAAGAACCTTGCGATGGTCACAGTTTGCAGCCCTCATGTGGTAGAGTTTGGTGAGGCCTTGGGTCAGTATGAATCCATCCAGTGCTAAATCCACTTCAGTCCCAAACCCTGATCAAGACAGTGCCTTCACAGTACATTGGTTAAAATATTAAATGATTTGCAAGTGCAAGATAGATAGAAAATAAATGTTGCTAGAGTGAAGAGCAGTGAAGTCTGTAGCACCTTTTCCATGTATAATTTTATCTATAAAAAATGTTTACAGGTGTGTTTATAAACACACAGATGCAGTCAGATAGCCCTGTGGTCAACTGTTGTCAAAAGGACTACTGCAGCATCATCTATTGAGAAACTGAAAGCTAAGGCCAAATGAGCAGCATCTTCTCATTGAGGTGATGACCATGCAGTGAAGATGCTGCATTTGTTCTAGTAAAAGTTTATTCAGTTGTGAGGAACTGGGAGGTGAGATTTTGCTTCTTTGCAAAGATGTGAAAATACAGTCAAAAAAGTGCTTTACAGGGACCAAGGGACGAGAAGTGTCTGGTTTGAAGTTTCTTTTGTCTAGTTATTGGCTTTCCAAGTTAGTTTTCTGTTCTATTTCCTCTTCATTAAATCCTTTTCATTTCATACTTAAACTCATATATATGATGTTGCTGTAAAGTCCTGGTTTGGGGAAATACTTGGTATTCTATGTTTTCTGAGTAGATGTTCAAGCTATAACATCTTTGCTAACCTTCAAAGGAATTTACTGATATCTGAATCAGGCTTTATTTGCTTTCAGAACAACTTGCCTGATGAGTTGCACATACAGCTGAAAATAAACTGAGCCACATAATAAAAACCATGAATGAGTTTTTACAGACACAGCTAGGCAGGATATGGATGAGAACAAGATGCTGTTCCTGCTCAATGTATTTACTATTTAATTTCAAAAAAGGCGTTATGAAGAGTGAGAGAAGGGCTCTTCACTCAAT
Source organism: Forpus xanthops (assembly GCA_032466535.1). Lineage (NCBI taxonomy): Eukaryota > Metazoa > Chordata > Aves > Psittaciformes > Psittacidae > Forpus > Forpus xanthops. The sequence goes on along the minus strand of JASSUY010027707.1, from coordinate 19,185 downwards.
GTCAGAGAATCCCAGAAAATAGGTAGATATGATATGAGAAGTATTTGGGGTTTGGAGTTCAATCTGATAAATATAAAAAGTCAAATAGTTAGGAATTGGGTGACAACAAGCCTTAGCACAGGGAAGGAGGGGCAGGTTAATGGAGCATGTGGTGCTTTATGCACTATCACCATTTCAAAATTGCCATTCTGTGGTACTTTATCTTAGAGATTAGAAAATCAATATTTACTTAAATATATGGTGTATTGCTAGCAAATAAAAGTAGAACAGCGTTTTTCCCCTTCTCAGTGGAAGTGACTGGTAATTATTCATCTGGATGAATCAGGGGTGGGAAATGTACAACTACAGCATCTTCAGGCTGAGACTTGTGGATCTCCATAATCAAGTGACAGATAATAACCAAGATTCGTTTCTCTGAGCTTGTGAATGCAATTAGTATCATCAGCATTCTTCTGAGTCCAGTCTGAGGAGAACTCTTCCCTGTGGAGAAGTACCTTTTTAAACAAAGCACTAATAAAATATTCCATGGTAAACACATTTCCTTGCTCTGAGAATCTCAGGAAAAGATTAATTGGCTCTTTTATGGACTTTTAGGGCTATATACTTTTAGTACTGAGTTCACAATGGTTATCATAATGTAATCATAAAAATTTAAATTAGACTTCCAACAGTGAACATTTCAATCCAAGATAGCTGAAAAATAGCTCCTCTGAAGTATTCTTAATTTGCTTAAATAAATTTGTCAGCATTATATATGTGCTATGCAATTACTTCATGCAATATATTATTACTACTTCCTTAATATATTATAATGATATTAAGTGTATTTTTGCACAGTCATAGCTGTATATAACAATCATAACAACCACTAAGAAATTATGGGACAGGACATTACCTGTGTATGCACATCTTCATTTTGGAGCCAAAAGACAGAGTAGCATGTCTTTTTTCAGTTTAACAAGTTCCTGTGAAGTTCAAGGTAACACATAGAAGGACTGGTGCTTGGAAACTTGGATCTTACACGTAAGTGGTTTGGGCAAGTAATGATTTTCTCTACAGCTGTGGAGGCAGGTTTTCTTCAATTCCTTCAGGCTCTTATAGAGAGAGCAGGGTCTCAAAGGACCTTGCAGAGAACTACTTTGAGTCTGACAAGGGAAAGAGTGACAACCTATACAGCTAAATGCTATAGGCCACATAAAGCTACATTATCTTTATGGATAGGCTACTCTGCAGAAGCCTTTTATAAGCCAAAGCAAATTAAAGGACGCATCTAGAGAGGACATATTAATGTAAATGTAGTCAGAACTAAGGTGTTGAACAAGCATGGGATAAACCTTAGTGGAGATGCTCTGTAAGAATAAGCCTTACAATTTTTTATGATATCAAAGAAAAGAAAAAGGGTTATTACGGAAAGAGGAGTATGTAAATTAAAAAACACTCCAGACAGAATAGCTGAAGCTGGGAATCCTTCAGGCACCATCAAACTGGATGTGCGAAGTGCTCTTTTGTGTCTGTTTCCAGCAGCATTGTCAGCAGATGCTATTGCACCCACAGATTTCTATGCCAGGCTTTTTTTATGCAGAGCTCATGATCTTTTCCCCAGAATAGCTCTTGCTCATGTGCTCAGTGATCTTATTCCTTATTGTAAGCTCTGCCACGCTGTGAGAAGTGGAGGTGAGTCACTGGTTAGTAGTTCCTGTTCCCTCTGGAGCTGTTCTCCATCTGGGAAGCACAAAGGCACCTGGTGCCCTGTCAGTCCTCTGGCATGCGGCTGTTTGCAATGGCACATTGCACGCTTTAGCCAGCACTCCTGCAATTTCACGTTTAAGCTCCTTCAGGACTCATGGGTTAATACCACCTGGTCCTGGAGATTTACTGAAATCTAGTCTGGGTCTGAGGCTTCTGTATATTTACTTCAAATTCATCTCACTCTTCTGACCAATCTGTGGCAAAGGCGTGAGGTCTTGGTTGCTCCATAGCACCTTCAACAGTTAAAAACAATGCAAGGAAACTGCAGGACTTCCCTGTTGTTCCCTCTTTGTCCCCATGTGCTTTTTCTACACCTTTACCATTAACCAGCTGTAGCAGTTCCCTAGTCTGACTTTGACTTTTAATGTACTTGAGGGAGGGCTATATTTTAAGGAGACTTAAACACTTGAAACAAGGGGGCTTACAACTGGAGTTATTTTTTCAGTTACCAGTGTTTCCTCCTTACATTCCACCTGCCATGTGTTATGGGCTTTAGTGTTCCCTTTAATTGAATGAACTTCCAATTTCCTAAATACCAACTGACTTGCTAGTCTGTTTACCTGCCCTATTGAGCTATGCAAGTTATTTTCTCAAGCAGCTCTTCATTTTTGAATTATGACACATTTTGCCTCCATTTCTAATGTACTATTTTTTCACAGGCGGGCAGATGAGGCGGGGATGTCTCATTCTGTGTCAATGATCAGCTGGAGTTCATAGAGCTCTGCTTGGGATGGATGTGAAACTGATTGAGAACTTACTGTTCAGGACTGAAGGGAGAGGTGACATTAGAGTGGGTGTCTGTTACAGGCTGCCTGACCTGAAAGTTGGAGTACATAAGATATAACAAATATGTCTATAGACAGATAGAAGCAGCTTCAGGTGTGCAATCCCTGATCCTCAATGGGGGACATCAACCACCCTGACACCTCTTGGAGAAACAACACAGGAGGACATAAGTAATCCAAGAGGTTCCTGGAAGGCATTGTTGATAACTTCTTTCTCCATGTGATGGAGGAGAAAATAAGAGGAGTTGCTATGCCAGACCTTGTACTCATCAAGAGGAAGGGGCTGGTGGGGATTGTGAAGCTGGAGGACAGCCTTGGCTGCAGTGTCCATAAGGTGGTGAAGTTCAAGATCCTTAAGCCAGTGAGGAGAGTGCACAGCACATTCACTACACTGGGCTTCAGGAGAGCAGAATTTGGCCCCTTCAAGGATCTTCTTGGTAGAGTATCATGGGATAAAGCCTTGGAGGGAAGGGGGGGCCCAAAAAGCTGATTAATATTCCAGGATTTCCTTCTTCAAATTCATGAGTGATGCATCTGACAAACAGGATGTCAGGTGAAGATGCCAGGAGGACTGTGTGGATGAACAAGGAGCACCTGGACAAATTCCAACATAGAAATGAATCCTAGAGAGGGTAAAAGCAATGACTGGTACCCTAGAAGTACCATTCTAGATGAGGTTTTGAGCAACCTGTTCTACTGGAAGGTCTTCCTTCCCACAGCAGGGGAAGACTAGAACTAAATGATTTTTAAGTTTCCTTCCAACCCAAACCAGTTCATGATTATGTGATATTCTACAGGCTTACAGTGTTTTTACTTGCTTTGGACTGCTCTATGCTCTTCTCACACCCTCTGCCCCTTGTCTAGCTTGACTCGTTTTCATATAGATTCACTTCTTTAGGCTGAATATCCATGTGCAGCATACTCGATTTCTGCTCTCCTGCATACCACGTTAAACCTGCTACAGTGTGACTTCTCCATGGCTAACCCTTCAGCTTGGTCTTGTGCACAAATCAAGTCCAGAAGAAGTTTACCGTTTCTTTAGTTTTTAAGACCAAGACTTTTACAAAAAGTCTTTTGCTGCATATCTGTATCAGTGAGGTATGGCTGCAGTTCATACATAGCTGAAATACACTATTACTGCCTCCCATAAACTTATAATTTCTCTAATCTCACATAACAGTTCCTGACCACTGCTGTCATCCTGTTAGGGCTGTTGGTTGCCCAACCCAAACAGTTCCCCATATTAGGGTCTTGCATCTGAGAGAAGTCCATAAGACTTTTTTTTTCCATAGTATCTTGAAAGTGTTACACATTCATCCACAGGCTGCTGCCCTGACTTTTATTCCTGCTATGTTCTTTCTGTACTGTTAGTTACTTGATAATGCAGTACCCCTCTGGTTTTCTTCCTCCATCGTGTGTCTGAGATGCCTATTACATTAGACTTGTCATTTGATCTGAGCATTTTAGTTCTTCCGTCTTTTTGCTTTTAGTCTTTTAGTACTGGAGTAGAAACATTTGCAAGTTCTGCCCTCACCCTGTCACCTGAAACTGGCACGAGCAAGTGAAATAATGTTATAAGAGGTCTAAGTCACCTTCCTTATTTGCTGTGTTTGTGCTGCAATTATGCTACTGTTTCTCTCAGAGGTACCCTGAGCATTACCCACAATAGGCCTGCAGGTCACATAAGTCTGAAATAGGTGCTCTTATGCTGCCAGCTTTTCCTCCCCTCCCACTGCAAAGCACTCCTCCCTGAGGTATTGAATTTTGGTGCCAGCAGCCTGTATCTATTTTGACTAATGTACACATAATTCTTCTTGCACAAGTTTCTCAAGTTCCTAAAACACCCAAGTCCCATTCATTCATTAAATTACTTCTTCATTAGCTGTGAAGTTTCCTTCCTTATTATTTGTTTCAGCCTTGTGGCTACGTTACCCATACTGCTTCCAGTGCTGACAGAACCCTGTAATAATAGAAATGGTGATCACCATAACTCAGGTGCTGGAAAAGATCTTGTTGTGGTTTAAATCCAGCCATATATCAGCCACACAGTCATTAGCTGACTCCCTCACTTCCTCTCCCCACTCCTGGAGGGATGGGGAGGAGAATAGAAAGAATGCAACTCCCATGAGCTGAGATAAGAACAGTCCAGTAACTAAGGAATAAGAATACTGCAGTAACTAAAGTATATCACAAACCACCTCTGCTACCACCAGTAATAATAATGATAAGGGAAATAACAAGGTGTCATGGTTTCAGGCGTAAATCAATCTGCCTGCCCACTCACTCCTCCCACCTTCTTCCCCCCCACTTCAAGGAGGGGAGGGGGAATGGGAAGAAGAACCGAAAGAATGCAACTCCCATGGGTTGAGATAAGAACCATTCAGTAACTAAGGTGTAACACAAATCACCGCTGCCACCACCAATAACAACAATAACCAGAGAAAAACAAGGGAAGAGGACAGAGCTGCTCACCACTCGACGATCGAACGGTGAACTAAACTCTTCCGGGTGTCTGCCCCCAAAAGTAAAACTGGGCATGGCGTACTGTGGTATGAAATACCTCTTTGGTCAGTTTGGGTCAGGTGTCCTCTCTCGGCCTCCTCCTGGCTTCCCCTCTTCCCTGGCAGAGCTTGAGACTCAGAAAGTCCTTGGTCAAACCAAAATATTCTAAACTGCAACTATGAACACTGGTGTTATCAGCACTGTTCCCAAGCCGAAAATCCAAAACACAGTGCGGCACCAGCTACTACTTAAAGGAGAAAAACGACTGCTGCTGCTGAACGCAGGACACAAGGGAAGAGAATACAACCTCTCACCACCAGCTCACGAATACGCAGCCTGACCTGAGCACTGATCTAACCCTTCCGTGTAACTGCCCCCAGTTTATATAGTGGGCATGACGTGCTGTGGCATGGAATACCTCTTTAGTTAGTTTGGGTCAGGTGTCCTGTCTTTACTTCCTCCTGGCTTCCCCTCCTCCCTGGCAGAGCATAAGACTCAGAAAGTCCTTGGTCAGAGTAAACATTACCGGGCAGTAACTCAGTGTTATCAGTGCTGTCCCCGGGCCAAAAGTCAAAACCACAGCACTGCACCAGCTGCTAAGACAGAGAAAAATGACTGCTGCTGCTGAACCCAGGACAGACCAACAGGTCAGATTCACCTTTAGTCTACCCTAAAATTTCCCAGGAACAGGTTTGACACCTTGCATGGCAGTTCATTCAGTTATAAACTCCTGCAAATTACTACTCAAAGCGAAATCTGATTGTTTAGATCACAGGTCAGGCAACTATTACGCAGCAACTTATCTCTTCTTTCTTGAGCTACGTGCTCATTGTCTCCCAACCAATATAGCTGTTCTTACATTAAAAAATAATCTGAAGCAGGAGCACGCATCCTAATGCTCTTTTTAAAAGCTTCATTTATTTGCTAGGTGTCTCTCTGGTGCTGAGATAGTGAGCATGCATAATACTATGAGGATGAACCTTTTAAAGCTCATATCTGAGGTTTACACAATCGAAATGAAACAGAAATATTTTTCTTTTTAAAAATTTGAAGCTTTGATGGAGAAGTAACTTTTTCTTTAAAGATTTTAAAGAAGGTATAACTGCTGTCACATATGGGTGACAGAAAATTTCAAGACAAAATACGATCGGTCTGATTAACCTTTTCTTCCACTAAAACCAAATAGAGAAGGGATTAATATCTCATGATTGGGGTCCTCAGAAGTTAGATTTGTACAATATTTCTCATTTGTCTGTGTAGAAAAATCAATGTCATCATGACTCATCCAAAGATAGGCATATAAAGTAGATCACTATTGCCCCATGCAGGTGTATTTTTCCATCTACTGACAATGTGATATATGGGGCATCTAGGTCTACTTAAGATATCTAACACTTAGACTTCTGAAGTGAGGTGAGATGAAGGTACTCAGAGGTCCCAGATACCACAGGGTCCCACACCATGGCATGCTGCAACAAAACCTGAGGTCCATCTTTTGTTGTCTGTCCATGTCCCATCCCCACCCCAGCTCTCCATGGCATCACCTTGGACTTGCCCATAGCTGGAGGCTTATCTGACTGTCTCTGGGCAGTGGCTGATCCCATTCACTATCCCCGTTCCCTCTCTTCTCTTCTGGCTGGGATCTGTGAGATGATGCTCTGTTGCAACTGGCCATCACCTTTGACTCCTGGCTTGACTGCCCTCACCAGCAGATGCTTCCATACACCTACCTTAGGTTTCCAAACCAGATTCATAACTCTGTGTGATGCAAAATAACCATTCATAAAAAGTAGGGAGAAACACCGTGTTGGTAATGCTAAAATATTTTAAAAATGCTAGCCTTTATGGCAAAGATACAAGATTTCAGAAAAGGATTAGAGGCTTTGGATGCCCAGTTTAGTACAACTTAGATAAGCTTAATTGGAAATATCTAAGTCTTGTTCTTGGACATTCTGGCCCTTGAACATGTGTCATGGGTTCAGCAGCAGCAGCTATTTTTCTCTGTCTTAGTAGCTGATGCAGTGCTGTGTTTTGATTTTGAGCCTGGGATCTGCATGGATAACACCAGTATTTTCAGTTACTGCTTGGTAATGTTTTGTCTGACCAAGGATTTTCTGAGTCTCATGCTCTGCCAGGGAGGAGGGGAAGCTGGGAGGAAGCAGAGACAGGATACCTGATCCAAACTGACCAAAGAGGTATTCCATACCACAGCACATCATGGCCAGGATGGAAAAATGGAGGGCAGAGACCTGGAAGGATGGGAGTGCACTGCGTGGTCAGGCTGGGTATCGGTGGTGAGCAATTGTATTCTTTTCCCTTGTATTTCTCTTGTCATGATTATTATTGGTGGTAGCAGTAATGGTTTGTGTTATACCTTAGTTACTAAACCATTCTCATCTCAACCTGTGGGAGTTGCACTCTTTCGATTTCTCCTCCCCATTCCTCTGGGACTGGGGGAAGAATGAGGGAGGAGTAAGTGAGAGAGTGACTGCGTGAGTTATAGAGGCTTAAACCGTGACAACATGTACCAGAAGTTGGACATCTAAAATCAAATATTTAAGTAGCTATCCAGTCATTTCTGAAAACTGGCCTGTAGATACAGAGTAATAAAGTTGCTAGCATTTGTAAATGGCTAATACCTCCAAAAAATTGAATTCCTGAGGCTGATGCTTAAATATGGATTTCTGTTCCTAAATTTAACAACCCTTTTTTAAAAATGTTGCCTAACATCCATGTCACCTAAATAAGTGTCCTGATTTTCAGAGTTGCTGAGACTTTCAGGTCTCATTAAAATCAGTACCTTGAATAATAACTGTTACTCTTTTGCAGAATTCCTTTGGATGCTGTAATATGTATTTATGTTTTTAAACCTAAGGCTCATAATCATGCTTTTATGTGAATGTGTATGTGTAGGTTTTTGATTTGAAGGGCTTGGACTATGACTTATTAAATACATTTGACATAGAAAAAATGAATTGAATCCCAGCAAAAAAAACATGAGAGAAAGTATGAGGGCTGGAATTTTAATGTTCTGTCTTATGTACCCCTAAAAATTATTTTAAAAGAAGTCAAATTCTTTCAAAACTTTTGCTATTGATTTAGATGGAAGCTGGAGCTTCACTATCTCTTTCTTTCTTTAAATGAAATGGCGGGACACAGCTGAACCTTACTTAGAGACTTGGTTGATGTCCCAAGCCTGACAGTGTTTAAGAAGCATTTAGACAATGGCTTTAATAACATACTTTAACTTTTGGTCATCTCTGAATTGGTCAGGCAGTTGGACTAGATGATTCTTGTCGGTACCTTCTTATTGAACTCCTCTACTCTATTTTATTCCTTTATCCTGCTTTGCTCTGCTCCTTTTCCATTCTTCAGTAGATTTACAGGATATGCCCAGCTTCATAACCTAACTTTCCTTTTTAGTTTATCATACGAATAAAAAAAATACCATGTTTTTGACCCGGTGAAGGTTTAAAGTTTAAATACTGAAAGACCCTTATTGTTACAATGCAGACATGAACAGTGACATTTGAATATTTGTAATATTCAATTTTTGCTAGATAAACAGTAAAAGAACCCAGAAGACAAAAACATCTGTTACCGCCTAGGGATATATAGTGGAGCTGCTCAGCATTACTGCTGGCACATCAACTAATCATGCAGACATTGTTAAAACAAAGATTGTTTTTTAATCCTATATAAGCATAGTATAATAAAAGCTTAAATAGCCTGCAAACATATTTGACATTGACATACAATGCCAATAAATAAAAGCTGTACAATAGACTGTGAACTGCAGATGGATGAGCTGAAACCAAACTCATTCCAGTTTTCTATCAACCTCCTGCTGTTCTTGAAGGAGAAAACATTAAAAATGACCTAGTGCTTTATTTTCTATTGCAAAAGAAGTCTTCTTTGGATTTTTTTTTTTTTTTAGAAAAAAACAATATTGTAGGGAAATGAGTATTTTATATTCATGCTATTTGCTGCTCACCGAGCTCAGATGGATTAGAAATTATGCTGCATCAACTTTCATTCTAAAGGTCCTTGAAGATGAGCTGTAGGTATGATCTAGCACTGACAGGGGATTAGCTAGCTTAAACAATAATGAATACCCTGTCCTTTATCATTAAATTTGATTTTGTTCACAGGACTATGACAGAACCTACATTTGGTATGTAGATACTGTATTGTGTGGGCACAAATAAATTATTTTAATTAAATACTCAGAACTAATCAAAGAGATTGTCCTCAGTGACACTGCCTAACTATGTTTGCATACATTCATTCCAAGCTTTCATGTTAAGGCATCCTGATTACAGTAATTTCCGCAATTGCCACTCAGAAAGCTAATGATATTTCCAGTAGTTTATAGGAGAGATAGGTACTCCCTAAATGAAATGTTTTTGCTGGCATGAAACTGTGTTATTCAACAGTACCCTTAGGACTCTTGTCTCAGTGATGCCACATATTGGCAGCTTTAACTGATGTAAGTTTAAATACCAGATTTTACTTTGGGATAGTAATGAAATTAATTCAGTGGGAGCTGAGGGAAATAAATATGCCTCAATTTTTCACAAACTCAAGAAAAAGCTCTGTCTTCTACGCTTTCCCATAATTCCCTTTACCCCTGGACAAAAAAAACCCATAAAGATGGATTATTTATACTACGCACAAATATATTTTTCTTATTTTTATTTTTATTTTCTGTAAAATTTCTTAGGATGAGTGGAGGAAAAATACTGTATGCAAAACATTTTACCAAACCCTTCCTAAGGGATGCCAGAACCTATTAACAAACCTCCTAGGCCAACTACTTTCTAGTGATTATGATTTTTATATTGGCAAGTATTAGCAAATAGTTTTGCAGATAAAGGACATTTGTTGAACACTAAAGACCTTGATCATCTCACAGGAGCATTCCAGCTTCTGCATGGTTAAGACTTGTGTCCACTAGCAGTACAGGGGACATGCAGCTGTGAGAGAATTCTAGATGCAGGAGAATGAGTGAACAGGAATGATGACCCACTTGCAAATCCCAGGGAAGAGGCCGTCTCAAGGTTATGTGCTGTGTAACACTCTACATGCTGCTTCTGTCTGATAGTTTTCCTTGCAGGTCCCTATCTCTTCTTTAAATCCATGATAGAACATGTACTCATATAAAGCTTTCCATTGTATCATAGTGAATGACACAGGCAGGAAGATTCAAGTCCCATAGGGCCATATACACAGCTCTTAATAGAGTACAACACACAGTGAAATCTTGTGGTACTGGTGATCATGGATTACCCTCTTTTTTTCCTTTATGATTTTCTTTTTCTATTTTTGAGTAATAATAATACTAGAAAAATACAAGTATGCAAGTTACAGAGCACTAAAATAATCTTGCAAGGCAAAATACATCTCTTTTTCTTTCAAGTTCAAAGCTATTTTGACCATCTTATTGTATAAACCAATGAATCAGACCATTTGAGTTTTGCCAGTTGTTTTATTTAGAAAAATGTGCTTAATATTTGTTAATTAACAAATATTTATTAACTTCTACTGACATTAGAGGAGGTTGACTACACTTTGCTATCTTTCACTATCAAAACCTGGAATGAAACACAAAAAGAGCAGAGAAGGTTTACTTTCCACATCTGCTCTAAGGACTTTATATTTTGTCATTATTAGTGTTATAATCGCCTTGGAAATGTCTAAGAAAACAACTGTTGAGTCCAGTCCATCTTTCCATTTTCCTGGCTTGTAATGTGTTGAAATTAGTCATTCTGGATGGTATTTATGTTTTGCTGATTGTGTGAGTCTAACAGAAAAAGAGGTTTAAACAGAGGTACAAGTCAATGCATTCAATTAGTTTTACTCTATGCTGATAGCATGAGAGTCAGTTGTTGCCATGGTTTAATCCCAGCCAGCAACAGGCATCCATTTGCCTTTCTCTTTCATGCAATTAGAGCTTAAGCATATGGATAGTAGGTCTGGTTGATTGTGAATCATTTCCACTCTACATTAAATTTGATCAGAATTGCAGCTCTTAGAGGCTGATCAGACTGAGAAACATGTAGCTGTTCAGTGGGATTGTAGATGTGCTCAGTGTAGATGTGTAGACCTGCTCAGTGGGTGTAAGAGATAAGAAGGCAAAACACACTCTCCTCCTTCGTGCCCAGTAGTAAAATCTATTCCTAACTACTGCATTCTTTAAAGTGTTAAGATAATTCCTTTCTCATTTTTCTGTGAGTGCATATCGCCTAAAAAGGCATATAGGCTTATGGTCAAAAGATCACTTACAAAGTTTATGCCACATGGAAGCTCCTAAAGCCCTCCTTGCCCCATACATGAAACTCAGTCTTTGCTCTAAGCAATGGAGTATGGGAAAATGGATTTCTCAGAACTATTTCTAGGGGAGTGGAAACAATTATTCATCTCCAATATCCACTTTCCTAACTAAAATGAAAAAAGCTATTCAGTAGATCAGATGTATAACCAGTATCAGCCTAGCTCCACTGACTACTGCAATATTTTGATGACCTAAACTGCTCACCCATGTTTCTTTTTAGAAGTCATCTAGTGTGTGTGATGTTAAAGAGAAGTGTGTCTGATTGAGTTCATCATACCAGTTATTCTAGAGAGGCTTTATCTTTTCCTAAACGCATCAAAATACATTTCCTGAAGGGAATGCTGTTTTCTCATTTCAGCAAGTATACAATATGAAATGCAAAAACAAAGTAATCAAATGTCCCCCTTCCTCCTGAAAGCTAGAGTAACATGCAAGCGACTTAATTGTAGTCTGTTTAGCAAGCTAATTTGCAAATAGCTCAAATCTCTGTGATGCTCAGTGAATTCAGCTGGTTTTAGATTAATGCCATTACAGTATGTTATGTTACTGGGTATTCTGGAAGTGATACATAACTTTAGAGACTAATTATATACGGATATTCTGTTCATTTTTTTCCTTGCAATTGGGTTGATGCTTTTGTATCCTTGGATAAATAGTTGGCTACACCGTGTCCACCTGTACAGGGCTCAATGAAAAATGAAGAAGCTCCAGGAGTATCTTATGGCCTTTTTTCTATTTGATGAAAAAATGTTCGATTAAACACTAATAATATGGATCATTGCACTTAAGTGAGAAGTGGCGAATTCAGAAGTGTAAGAAATACTTAAGCAAAGTTGATTTTTAAAAGATCTTGAGACTTGATATGTGTCGTGGTTTAAGCCGTAAATCACTCTGCCTGCCCACTCACTCCTCCCACCTTCTTCTCCCCCACTTCAAGGAGGGGGAATTGGAGGGAAGAAATGAAAGAATGCAACTCCCACGGGTTGAGATAAGAGCAGTCCAGTAACTAAGGTGTAACACAAACCACTGCTGCTACCACCAATAACAACAATGACCAAGGAAAATACAAGGGAGGAGGACACAACTGCTCACCACTCAACAACCGAGCCATGAACTGAACTCTTCCGGGTTTCTGCCCCCATTTTTACATCCTGGACATGACATACTGTGGTATGGAATACCTCTTTGGTCAGTTTGGGTCAGGTGTCCTGTCTCTGCTTCCTCCTGGCTTCCCCTCCTCCCTGGCAGAGCATGAGACTCAGAAAGTCCTTGGTCAAAACAGAACATTCTAAACTGTAACTATAAACACTGGTGCTGTCAGCGCTGTTCCCAGGCCGACAGTCAAAAGCACAGCACTGCACCAGCTACTACAAAGGAGAGAATAATGACTGCTGCTGCTGAACCCAGGACAGTATGCTAAAACAAATCCTTGGGGAAACAGTTGCTGGGAATATGTTCTAGAAAAATGCTGAAGTCATTTTGCCACCTTGATTTCCTCTTTGTACACAGATGATACAATTGACGAAGATGTAACTGAATGGCTGCATTTGGTTCTTGGTGTGGTATTCATCTGACTAATTGGAAATGGCTACATCTGGATTAGGCTTCCCTTATAGACATTGCACAGAAAGAGATGCTTCTGAACACAGCCCAATCCATCATTAAGTACACTGGTCAAATACACAGGTCAAATAACTTTCACTATAAGTGACCTAGTGTAGATGTAAAATCATTTCTGGTCTGTTCACCATATGTACTTAAGTACATGCTATGTACAAAAAACTCATACTAAATATTATTATTATGTTCTGGATATAACTATTTTATGATTCTATGATTCCATATCTGATCTATTTTTGTTACTGTCTCTGCTCTGAGCAGGAGATAAGAACAAAAGACCTCATAAGGTCTCCTCCAAGCAATTTTTTTCTATGGTTCTAATAAGATGTGTAAGACCTAGCATATTCAAAACAAAGTTCTAAACCACAATTCAAACTCTTCCTCTCAGCTGATCTCTTTACAATGCCATCTTTCAAATGAAAACATTTTAAAATCTGCAGAAGAAGAAGTTACAAGCAGCAGGTAGGTTTGACTGGCCAGGTTTGCTTTGTAAGGTATTTCCCTGTTTGAAAATGGTGAATACTATTACAAGGAAAACCCTATTGACACCATGTTCTTCAAATTCTCTATCCATTCCACCACGGTAATTATAATGGACCTGAGTGTGAAATTCTCCCTGGGGCAAAATTCCTCTTGAAAGAAGCAAGTGCTGCTGACCTTTATCTTTTAAGAGATTCTATTGTCAAAACAATCACTTGCTCTGGAAAAGACCTGAAATGAGCCTATGAAGAGTTTCAAAATACTTGTTTAATTCAACCTTAGAGATTTCAACTGCTTGCTTACTCAGAGTGGCGTACAAGCTAGGAGATTAAATGCTGTGTTTCTTTCCTCTGTTAACATGACTGGTGAGGGATCTGGAGACATAAATAGAATTACTACTATCAAAGCATGAAGTTTGCATTGACGGTTCTGGTTTGCATTCATCTGGGCTCCCAAAACATGCCAGTGGAGGACAGAGCAAGTGTTACTTGTGCCTTGGTCACGCTTAGGTCTTCTGGAGGATAAACTAAAGGCCACATTACCCTAACCTACCTTCACACTCTTTCAAACTTTCTCAGTCGTAAAGCAGCAGGTGGAATCAGATAATGAAAGCAACAAGGCACCATTTCTGCCTGAATTTATGACTGGAGTTTTTTTTGTAATATCTAGCCCTGGAAGCAGGAGTCTGTGTAAAATATGTCTCCCCAAACAAAACCAAACCCAACCCCCTGAATATTAACCAACAAGCGAATTGCAGTATCTGCAAATCCTCCCTTGGTGCCTTCACTGACATGACTAATATTTGTATCTTGAGCCATGAGGGAAAAAAAAAAAAAAAACAACACAAAAATACCACCTTGGATTACCAGGTTCATAGTACTAAATCTTGATGATGTTCCATATCATCTCTTATGGATGATAGTGAAGGTTTTCTGAATGACTTCTGTAAATTCTTGTCTAAGTGCTACTCAAGCTATGCTACTGCTCAAACAACTTTAGTTGGGGAAATTTACCAGTAGAAAGAATTTTGGTGAATTTAGGTACAAAAGATTTTGATGATTGACTCTGAGTTACTTACCCTAAGCTCCTTTCATTGGATCTATTTGAGATTCAATTTTAGAATAGCATGCACATCTTGAATCAGTGGCTTACAGGTAAGCCCCTTGAGATGCATGAGGGTCTCCTGCGAAAGCTCAGAATTCCTAATAATTTGAGAGATTCCCATCACTTTGTGGGTGACCCAGATATCTTTGAAGAGTTCAAGTAGTACTGGACGTTAATTTATGGACAGTAAAACCAAATCCTATACCTCACCCCTAACATCCCTAACATTCTTAACCAGGAATTAATAGGTGAAGTGTTGGTGTTCATCAATCAGATGTCTAGATTTGAGATAAAAATAGTTCACACCATAGAATCATAAAATAGTTAGGGTTGGAAAGGACCTTAAGATCATCTAGTTCCAACCCCCCTGCCACGGGCAGGGACACTTCCCACCAAACTGTACCACTCAAACCTATGTCCAGACTGGCCTTGAACACCATCAGGGATAGAGCACTTACACCTTCTCTGGTGTCATGGTTTAAGCAACCCATTGCAGGGCCTCACTACTCTTACAGCAAAGAACTTCTTCCTTATATCCAAACTAAACTTCCCCTGTTTAAGTTTGAACTCTTTACTCCTTGTCCTATCATTCCAGTCCCTAGTGAAGAGTCCCTCCTCAGCATCCCTATAGGCCCCCTTTAGATATTGGAAGGCTGCTATGAGGTCACCACACAGCCTTCCTTTCTCCAGGCTGAACAGCCCCAATTTTCCCATCCTATTTTCATACGGGAGGTGCTCCATCTTCTTGGACACTGGCTTAAGTAAGACCCTGATGTGAAAATTTAGCCTACTGAATCAGGATTTGTTTTAATTGAGAGTGCTTTGCCTGTGTTCTTTTAAAAATCTAAATGGTATTGATCCAAGTTGATTTAATTTATAACTGGTGCAAAATGATTCTTTCCAAATGATCCCCTGGTGCTCCCTCAGGAGACTGACAAGCCAGCTGACAGAAAATAATTTAGTTGAGAAAGAGAATATTTAGTACTGCCTAAAGACTCAGTTGAAGTATTTATTTTAATACACATTTTTAATGCTTGGAGTGATCGATAAGGGGGTTGGAAGCAAAATTAAGGCTGCTGAATCTGGGGTGAATACAAGAAAAAACATTTGCTTGGCAACTTATCTCTGAAGGTCTCGTGCTGAGCTGAGTATATAGGAAAGTTGAATTGTTGGTAATCGAACTTAGGTTATTCCTTTTCAGTTCTTTAATGCAATGGCATTTGATTCCTCCTCCTCTGCTATTTGCTGGAGCTATTGTAGCTCAGCCAGTATCAGAGAGAGGAAAAATCAATGCAAGGTTCAATGTCTGTGAAAGGTCAGAAGTGAAAAAGAGTTCAGTCTAATAATATTTTAAAGTCCTATGGAAACGATATTTCATGAAATACTAAAAAATCAATTGAACTTTTATAAAACTTTAGTATCAATACTGAACAGGATATAGCTTTGCAAGGGAGGAGATGTGAGAGGGGCATTCAGACTTCTGCAGTTTCCCTTGTTAGTTTTTGTTTCCCTGAATTGACTGGAGAAGAACACTCCCTTGGGAAGCTACAGAGATCCCAGCTCCTCTCCTGATAGACATTTATATTTCTAATGTACTGGCTGTATGCATGCTGCAGCAGCTTAAAATGCTTCAGTTGGCACGAGAAGGATCCTGCTGCCCCACTTTCTTTCAGCTCTAATGAAGTACATCAGCCCAAGAACTAAATATTGCATACTTTTTATTCCATTGCTAATATTTGGCTTCATAAAATTATCTCATCTGATCCTTAAACTCTTTTTAGGATTTCAGTCTCACAAATGGAATCACCTGATTCTAACATTTAAGTTCCATGACTTGGAAAACTTTAAAACTATAAAGAAATAACAATATCATCCTGGACATGTGGCATCAGTGAGTAAGTTAGCGCCAGTTTCCTCATTAAAATATAGTACATATTTGCTTATTCCCTAGTGGATGAAATGTTCTTTCATTTAATGACAATTCTAGACTATAAATTAAACCATTAGCTAATTACCCATTTTCTATCCTATTTTAATCACATTTACTGCTGTTTGATTACCTACCCAATGTTATCTGAAATACTATATACATATCGATTTGTGGACATTAATATAAGATGAAAAGTACACTAAAAAAGGAGCTAAAGGAAACCACAGAGGAATAATTAGACTATTAGTACTGCCTAATTGTCCTTTATCTCCTTTGAATATTTAAAACCCCCCAGATTTTAAATATATTATCAGTAAGACATTGAATTTTAAGAAATAGTAATAAGCAAGTGACCATAATTGTTAATCAATATAAAAACAAAACATAAGCATGGCTACAATTGCTGATAGCAACAATACAGCAAGGTCTGGTCTTAAATAAGATTTGGACTCTGGCATCCTGACTCGCCCTGAACAACATATTCTGGCAATTCTTCCCACAGCATCATGCTTTTTATCTGTATCAGGCTGGAAAAATGTTGGGAAACATGATGTAGTTGATGGCATGCCCATGATGCTCACAGATTGTCTATCGCAGAAAATCTGGACCTTCCTGACCAATTTGAGTGTTTGCATTTGGCCCTTCACACAGACTGGTTTTGGACTCAGAATAAAATACCACTATGATTCAGAGTGATGGACTGCATCCTTTATTTGTTACTCAGATTCAATTCAGACATATTACAACTGAAGAGACACTGGTCAAAATATAGCAAATATATATATATATACACACACGCACACAGGTTATATTTTATACTATAGTGTATATATATATATATATATAAACATACGCACTATAGTGTAGTATGCTATTACCCTGAAAAGGCAGATATTTCCAGCTCTTCCTCCCATGGCTTGCTGATATGGGTTGGAATCCATGAAAGCAGAGAAGGGAATAATACCATTTGACACAAATAATTTCCACCATCAAGGCCACCATAATTTACATTTGCCAATAATATCAGCCAACACTACTGAGTTTCCTGCTGAAGTTACTCTGTCATTTTTTTGGGTACGCACAGTTAGCCTCTTGGACTAGATCGATTTGCACTAGTTAACCAAAATTCCGTGTAGTCTGTGATTGCTGAATGAGCTAGATCAAACATAGGCACTGTGATGTTCAACCTGACAGGAGGGATTCTCTTCTGTTTGGGGAGTTTAACTTACGAAAAATGAACACTTACAATTTCCCAGGTATCTATAGATAGGGTTTAATGATAGTTCTGCTGATCACATTTGCAGACCAAAGCCATAATTTCTGGCTTTCTTAAAGCATATAAAGAAAGCTACAAGAAACTTAAGGCCTGGATAAAACCCTGTCAGGTGGATTTTACTGAAAGATTTGGTGTAATCGTGTTAGGATCTGTAGTAAGCCCATTATGACTGAATGTCCTGAGTGTGAACACACTCAGTTAAAGAAATTGTATTCCCATTTGTATTCTCAAATATTTCTAAGCATTGTTTCTATAAACTTTCATGTGTAAAATTCCTGAGGAAATAAAGATTTTTCTAACAATAATCCAGTCCCAACGGAGAAAAAAACGTGACAGGACTCTGCCAACAATGAATCTGACACTTAGCACAGGAAAAATACTCATTTTTGCTGAAGCCCAATAAAACATGAATGAAGCACTAAAAAAATTAAACCAACGGAACAAACACCAGCTACTTAAAAGGTTTATTAACAGAAAAAGAACTAAAGGAATAAAATCCAAACTGGGGAGATACGGGTGGTTTGTGAAAACCACTGCAATTATGTAAAGGCTACAAAGCTGCATGGATAATGGCCATTAAGTTTTTTAATTTGGAAATTATGTAAAGTTTTGTGATCCCCTAGTCATTAGTTTTTTTGGCAATCAGAACTGCATTTGGGAGGTAACCAAAAGTATTAGTTTTGAGCAATATGAAGACAAAATGACAAAATATAAAGACAAAATGGAGGGATATCAATTTGATAGGTGGACCACTCAGTGGATAAAGAATTGGTTGGATGGCCACACGCAAAAAGTTGTGGTCACTGGCCCAATGACCAGCTGGAGATCGGTAATGAGTGGTGTCCCTCAGGAATTAGTGTTGGAACCGATCTTGTTCAATACCTTTGTCAGTGACATGGACAGTGGGATTGAGTGTGCCCTCAGCAAATTTGATGATGACACCAAGCTCTGTGGCGCTGTTGATACTTTAGAGGGAAGGAATGCCATCCAGAGGGACCTTGTGACATGAGCTGATGCTAACCTCATGAAGTTTAACCATACCAAGTGCAAGGTCCTACACCTGGGTTGGAGAAATCCCAGGCACAGCTACAGGTTGGGTAGAGATGAGAGTGAGAGCACCCCTGAGGAGAAGGACTTGGACATGTTGGTTGATGAGGGAATGAACGTGAGCCAGCAGTGTGGGCTCACAGCCAAGAAAGCCAACCTTATCCTGGGCTGCATTAAAAAGAGTGAGACCAGTAGGTCGAGGGAGGTGATCTTGCCCCTCTACTCTGCTTTCCTGAGACTTTACTTGGAGTATTGTGTACAGTTCTGGTGTCCTCAACATGAAAAGGACATGGAAGTGTTGGAACAAGTGCAGAGGAGGCCACGAGGATGATCAGGGGACTGGAGCACCTCCTGTATG
>JASSUY010027704.1:0-24401 GCA_032466535.1 Forpus xanthops | reverse complement strand
TGAAAATCCATAACACAGTGCTACACCAGCTACTGCTTAAAGAAAAATGACTGCTGCTGCTGAACCCATGACACTATGTAATTCCCTTTTGAAGAAGCCTTGGCCATTTCTTTCCTCACTTCTAGAAATGTGGTTGATTTTTCCAGGTTAATTTCACTCTCTTGCTGGAGTCATAATACATTCTCCCCTTAACCTTATGCTCAGATACCCTGCAGAAAAGATTCTGCAATTATAAATAAAATAGATCTACAGACTGATTTAGCAGCATGCTATATTTACTCTCGTCTGTTCAGGAAACAATAATCATAGAATCATAGAGTCATAGAGTAGTTAGGGTTGGAAAAGACCTGTAGCTCATCTAGTTCCACACCCCTGCCAGGGGCAGGAACACCTCCCACTAAACCATATCACCCAAGGCTCTGTCCTCCAACTCGGCATTGAATACCACCAGTGATGGAGCATTCACAGCTTCCCTGGGCAACCCATTCCAGCGCCTCACCACCCCTACAGCAAAGAATTTCTTCTTCACATCCAATCTAAAATTCTCCCGCGCAAGTTTGAACCCACCACCCCCTGTCCTTCCACCACAGTCCCCCATGAAGAGTCCCTTCCCAGCATCCCCACAGGCTCCCCTCAGACACTGGAAGGCTACCACGAGGTCTCCACATCCGTGTCGTCCCCACCCCGTCCCCCCCCCCAAGCTGAACAACCCCAACCCTCCCATCCTATCTTCATAACCCAATTCATCTATACCCTGTGGCTGAGGTCAGGCATATGTGTTTCAGAGACACTGCAGTCCTGGGCAAAGGACTAGCATTTCCTTTATACCTCTTTCCTGAGACACCTTGCTCCAAAAAGGTCATTATTATAGTGAAAGCTACCCATGTCTGATGGCCCACTGAAGTCCCAGTGTGAAGCTTTAATGAGATTTAAGTTGTTGCAGGAGCCCTGTGAATGTTTCAGTAAACATATTGAGCATCCACTGCACAAATCCAACACTGGAGAATAAAACAAAATAACTGAACTGAATGAAATAATGCATTCCCAGCTACTGTTCCTGGTCTTCAAGTGCAGCTTTATACAAGTAAGTTAACAGCTAGATATTGGCTTGAGGCCATTACAAATAATGTCTCTGTCAAAGAGAGTATCTGGAGCACATCAGGATGAAATATGGTAATTTTCATTTTCAAATACTAATTCCTTCCCATACATTATTGAATTTAGGAAACAAAGCTGTAAGCGTCAAAATGTCTGCGCAAATCATAGAATCATAGAATCATAGAAAATTTAGGGTTGGAAAGGACCTTAAGATCATCTAGTTCCAGCTCCCCTGCTATGGGCAGGGACACCTCCCACTAAATCATGCCACCCAAGGCTATGTCCAACCTGGCCTTGAGCACTGCCAGCGATGGAGCATTCACAGCTTCCCTGGGCAACCCATTCCAGTGCCTCACCACCCTTACAGTAAGAATTTCTTCCTCAGATCCAATCTAAACCAGCTAAGAATATGATAGGCCAGTTTCAACAGGGTATAAATACCAGTTGAAGATTAGCTTAGAGAGGAGTCTTACCAAACACTTTAAGTGCCATATTTTCTGCCAGTAGGACCTTCAGTTTGCAAATAATACCAACTCAGAGCCACGTGTGCCATTACACAGGACTGTAGCACTTACAGACATAACCCGGTAAATCAACATCTCTCCTCTGCCTCTAGTTTCTCTATCAAGATGACCAACTGGAGTTTTACCTTTGGTAACATAATACCATTATTCATCTACTCTTTTTGGTTTTGTTTGCCACAGTACCTTCTAAATGCTAAGCCCTATTCAGTTTCAGTTGACATCTTATTTTCCTGAGAGTCTCCCGTGAAGAATCGATGATCATAGATTGTAGAAAGCTCAGTTTTGCATCACTGTTTTTCAAATTTATTATATTTTTATTTTTTCTCTTCATGTTGCCTATCTCAAGGGAGAAATTGAGAAAAAAATAAAAAAGAACAAAAACCAAAACAAACTTTGTTTTATATAGCACCTTTCAGGCTAAGTGTACCCACCAGCATCTGACAGCAATGTGAACTGGATGCTCCCAGCTGACCTTACTCAATGCTTTAAAAGCACAGGGCTTAGGTTCAAGAAGAGGTTTGGTGCCCTGGCTTGTAGATGATCAGAGATATTTCCTGCTGACCTTGACCTTGAGAAAGAAAATTTCAACCTAAAATGGAGCTGAACTTCAGAGATATTGAGCATGCTCAATGTTACATGGTGCCTCTTTGAGGAAAACCTTTTCTGAAAGGCTTACCCATAGTTCAGTCACACAGGGGAAAGGATTCTGCTTTTGGTTTTGGAATACTTAAAAAAGTTATGACAGAATAACTAGGCATGTTTTTACTGCAATATGTCCAAATGATGCAGCTAGTGATCTGGGTGTTACAGCAGTAGGTTTTGTGCTCTCTCGTAATGAATGAATGCAAACATGTTATACCATAACTTTCAAAAAAGTAATTAATGCTGTATAATAGCAGCATATTATGCTTTCCAGCCTTCTCCAGCTAGATTCGGCAAAAAAGTCTTCTGTGACAAAATACTGGCTGGATATTTAAGGTAATCTAATAAATAAAGGAAGTACCTTCCTCAATGATTTTTTTCATAACTTTAATATTTTATTGTGAGAATTTCTTCTTCAGTTTTCCAGACTCTCTGAAGGAAAGGCTTATTTTTAGACAATTAATGAATAGGGAGGTTCAACATTTGCGCAGCTCTTCCTTCACTGTGTGACCCATGGTACACAGGGTACACAGGGCAGTGGTAATGGAAAGGCTGAATTCCTTATTACCCTTCCGTCTTCCTCTCCCCTGAGGCAAATCTGCTCCTAGAGCACGTTTCATTGCTCTAATGACCATTTTTTAATGTGTATAAAGCATTCTCTATTTTTACCACTCCAGTTAGTATTTGTGCTACAAGAAAGCTTAATTGGGACCTCCAATTCAATTAAATCATAGATATAATTCCAGTGAGAAAGGACTATAATGGAGGACTGACAGGGAGTCCTGTGTGGCTGTGAATGATGAAAGAAGAATGCTACTTGTAATATGCGGACACTGTACAGAATTAGGCTTTGTGTTCCCCAGTCATAAAATGTCTTTTGGGATGAAAGGCAGACATTTTGGGTTAGTTAGCTCCTGTTTAATTATATGGCTTCCAATGTAAAAAGGGTTTATTGAAAAGATTCAAAAAGGGAGAAGAATGGAAAGGACTCTCACACATATTTTAATTTTTTCCAAAGTTTTCATTATGCTAGTACTTAGGGATCTCAGCAGAGTAAATTCTGATTAAAAACTTGAAGTGCTTTTGTATTTCAAAAATTATTAGATGATATTAGGGGAGTCCACAACTTCCACTGGAAATATCCATCGCTTGATTTTTTTTCTTGCAGTAACTGGATGAAATCCAAAGAAATCATTTAGCCCACTTTTTTTTCTTTTTATTTTTAAAGCTAAAGTTGTCCATGTTGTGTTTGATCTCATTATTTTTCTTCTGACGGTTATTTCCTATGTGAGCCACTTTGCCAGTGTCCTCAGATCATTTCTCCTACGTATGATTAAACTGTATTTTATTCATATTCTCCCATGAATTTGCAATTCCTCCCTGCTTTTTGTCATCATAAAATATACTTGGCATTCTCTGTATTTCATCCTTCAGTTCATTCATGGAATCATTCAACACATATGGCATGTGGGATGCCCTGAAGAAAAATGGACAATGAGATGCAGACACTCTGGGACAGAATTTGTCAGCAAGATATAAAATGAGAAAGCAGGAAAATTGGTCTGATTTCTGAAGCATTTGACTGAAACCCTAGGCAAGATTCGTTTGGGATACAACAGGAGAATCATGTGGATTTTTTCTTGCTTATAATCCATTCAGATTTTATTAAAAATTAAATCCCTTGGAGAAGTTCACATCAGAATCTGGATCGAAACTTTATATTGGGTTGATAACAGAAGTTTGCATGTGTTAATTGGGTCTAATAAAGTAAAACAGATTAAAATAGTGTTAACAATTCAAGAAAAAAAAATGTACATAGAACTTCTACTTGGGTGTAAGTGAAAGACAGTTTGAGTCTGTAACATACCAACAGACTTACCAATTTAATAAAATAAAATAAAATAAAATAAACAAAATCCACAGAACTTAAATAGCCAAATATGGTGATAGTTTTCCTTTGTATAACTATGGTTTTGAGATAAACCATTACATTCAGAAAAATGCAAATATTCTTTAAATGCTATCACATTATTCAGTGATTGCTATGGTGACAGAAAATCAATCTGTTGTAAAAACTGAACAGTTAAAAAGAGAATAAAAAGGAGGTTTTTTTTTTTTTTTTTTTTTTTTTTTGAGTTTATGACTAATGTGGGGGAATAAAACACTGTTGCCTCACAGAATATTTTTTTTTTCACTAAATTCTCTCTATCAAGTCATAGGCTCTTCGGGATTAATACTGTAGTATTTAGCAATAGTTACCTACAAGATTTAAGTTTCACCTAACAGTACAGTCTGGATCTAGCATAGTCACCACACTTTTGTTAGCCACAAGTTTAAATGCATGTTGGTAGATACAAGCACATATATAGTAAGGGAACATAGTTAATCCAAAGCCAAGGAAACAGATTTACTTGTTTTGTACTAGACTTACATTCAAAGCATTAAATTGTATGGTTATGCTGTAACTATTGGACAAGGGAAAGCAGACAATGGGGTGGCGTTTGTTCCCCAGGACTACTGAAGAAGAGCTCCTCTTTTAGGAGCATACTGCTATTTAATCCCATTCCAAAGTTATTCAGCTATTCTTTTTTCTAGCTATAACCACAAGATAGAAATTACATCTAGAAATGGCTTTTTTTCCATTTAATTTCTCTAAAGCTAGGGAATATTTTGGTTGGCTGTCACTAGTAAGAGTCTTAATGAATCTTAATCTAGTAAGAAGTGGAAAAGCCAATTAGAGGATGTCTACATAATCTT
Source organism: Forpus xanthops (assembly GCA_032466535.1). NCBI lineage: Eukaryota > Metazoa > Chordata > Aves > Psittaciformes > Psittacidae > Forpus > Forpus xanthops. Next base: position 19,380 of record JASSUY010027704.1, on the reverse strand, counting down.
TAGAACAGTTTCTCCTACAGACTGACAGAGCACAAGATTCACCAGATCCAGATGAAGAGACTTTTCTTAGAATATATTGGCCTGGTGCAAGGTCATGACTATTTTAGTTTGAATTTGCCTTGGTTTTGACATATTTGAAGTGCTCATGCACAATTTTTGGAAGTTTAAATAGAAGGGCAGTAAAGTTTCAATATAAAATTGTTGGATTCATCATTTACTATAAAGATGAATGAAGACTCACTCTGAGTGTTTTAAGGCATAGGGAAAGAAAGCACTGGAGCCTGCCCCAAAATCTATCATGATGAGCACTGGTGCACAAAGAATTTATCTTGCACTGACAATAGCTCTGAATGACAATGAACATTACAAACAGGGCCAATCAGGCAGTATTTTCAGGCCTGCAGCCCCAATGGCCCCTCACATATGGGCTAATGATAGTCTGATATTTATGGCTCATGCTTCAGTGCTGTGTACTTAACCCAGCTGTTTTCTGTGTAAGAGCTCTGTAACACCAGCAGTTTGAATCTCCAAGTGCTCCTGCCTGGATTGTGGATTTGTGTGAGTGGCACTAGAGATGAGAACATAAGCTGAGTTTGGTGAGACCAAGGGTTACCTCGGTCCAAAAGCTCATCTCCAACAGAGACCAGCAGTGGCAGCCTGGGGAAGACTATAATAGCAGCTCAAGCATGTACTGGTACTTCCCTATGGTGACCATATTTGTGATACTACCACTGTAGAAGAACACTACAGTTTCCTTGTATTCTATCTGGGCAGGAGAATTACCTCCAGTCTTTAGAGGACCCATACAAATGGCAGTCCTTCACTTCTGTCCATTCCTATGAAAATTTCCTGCAATTCCTTCAGCTTTGAATAGCCCGTGGCAACTGATAGAAACTTTTGTGGGCCTAGGTGTTTACATGAGAGTAATCTTTCACACTGATACTGTCAAAATCCGGAGAATGATTTAATTCACATATATTTAACATTTTCAGAACACACTTAGGGTCTTAGCTACCATGTCCTGTTTCAAGGCAAGTGAAAGTATTTTTTCAGCCTAGTAGCCATGAAATGTTTGACTGCCTTTCCTCATTTTATATACTGAGCTATTTTAATTTACATAGGGCAATATGCTCTCTCTAGATATATTAATATCTGGGTGGCATCCTTATAGAAACACAAAGTTCAAGCATCAGGTGCTATCAGGGGATTGGTTCCCTCAGTAGGATTTGAATACTGACTGTATAATAAACTGCTAGCAATTCCAGAATGTACTTTGTTATAGACAAGGTCATGCATAACTGACAACAAATCATTCTAGTTTTATGAATCTTGTTCAGATTGAACTGTGTTTTAAAGCTGACCACAGTACTTGAAGTTTCTGAGTTTACCTGTACATTTAAAGGGAGCAGGGTGACTTTATCATAGCCTGAAACTGAGTAGATTTTTATACCTTTCTTTTTCTCCCTCAGAAAATCCCCACAGAGACACTGGGTGATATTTTGCAGTGATGCAAAAGTCAGTCTCATGTTTTTATTCTTTCCTTACTGCAAGTCTGGATTATGAATTCAAATCTTTTGAAAAGTGTCTTTTAAGATACAATTCTGAGATAAATAAGAGTCATGACTCTGCTTTTGTTCTGTCCGAATGCTCAGAGATCATATAGCTTTGTAGGGAAGACATTAGTTTGTTAAATGTCTTTGCATGTTGGAAATGCAGGTAATTATTAGCACAGTATCCAAAATCTAATTGAATTTATGCATAATTTCAAAATTTCTGCTGTGAAGTGTATAATTATCACTTCCATAACAAAAAGGAAAAGAAGATAAACTGAGCGGTACTTAGCAGCAAATAAAGAAGTAGCAAGTTAAGCAGCAAGACTTGGGTAATAGGTTGTATATCTAAAGAGTCTGCATACCCAAACCATCTCATACTGTCTTCATCCTGTGAAGTAGAGGTGATACAGGATGAAATACTATAGGATTGATGAGCAATTTAGAAGCCATACCTGAATAACTCCTCAGGCAAGATTAACAAAAAGATTCAGTACATGAAAATTTTGAAAACCTATTGTGTTTTTCACTGCAGAGCCTTTGTATGCATTTATGTGTATAGATGCAAATACATAAATAAATGTTATGAAAGTAAGCTACAGGAAGGATAACTGAGGACATACAGAAATCTCTTTTTTTACAAGTGAATTTTCCATCTAAAATTTTGAAAGAGAAACATATTCCTTCAATTCCAAGAGATGCAGTCAACATCTAATTTTAATTTTATGGGAAAATTCTTGAAAATATTTATCGATAATATTTAATATCTCATTAATTTGTAGCCCAGGATCTTTCCTGGAATAACCTTTTTTGAAATAACTTTTGAAATATAAGTTACAAATACAGTAGAATGTTAACAGGAAAGAATGCTGAAAACAACCATTAGTCATTACCAAAATATATGTAAGGCATTTTGAGTCCCAGAAGAAAAAAATTATGTGATCAATTGTGCTTTAATTCATATAAAATTGTTTGGGCAGCTGAACTGTCAAATATTATGCTTACCTCTATATAAACAGGTAACACAACATGATGGAATTCACATCTGATTGAAAGAGATTTTCTAATTAAATTCCAATGTGTGTTATGATTTGCAAGTTTGATTTTTTTTTTACTTTTATATATTTGTTGTTTGTATCTATATTCTATAATGTCAAAATAGCTATCGCATACCTCTAAGTTTGCTAAAAGTGTTATGAATTTGAAGTCCTATTGAAATAAAAGATCTCTCAAGAATCCGAACTGTATTCCATGCAAATTACTGCAAAAAAAAAAAATCCATTTTAGAGGCATCTGAAATTCTCGGAAGTGGTTATACACATGATAGTTATACTTTATATACCATGATGCAAAACAAAGGCTTGAATTTTCTATTAGAAATTCATTTATTCAATGTGTTTTCACTACTGATTTATAAAGAGATGTGTGTGTGCATGTGCAAGCACATGTATGTATAAGTAGCTTGCAGCCTAAACTTTTGCAACAGAAAGGACATTAAAAGAATAGTTACACAACTTCTCATTGAAACTGATTGAAAAAAAAGTCAGTTTTCACCACCTCATTGTTCATAGGAAAAGGATGTTGATTTACATCTATAGAGTAGTTTGATCCTAAGTGATTTTTTCCCTCTATCTCTAGAGCATGAGCTTCTAGAAAGAAAAATAAGGATGGCATCATATGAAAACAAATCTGCCCCATGTGGACATTGGACCAGTTCTTTTGTTTCTCCTTAAAAATCAGTAAAAGCATACAATAAGTAACTGACTAAAATTAAAAGGGAAGAAGAAATCTAGAACATGTCAAAATGGGGTTCAAGGAGAGAATCTTTCTTATATTTAAAATCTATATACATCTACATCTGTCTAACTGTCCAGAAAAAGATGGAGTAACCAGAAATTTTCAAACAGGAAGCTTGAGAAAGGAGCACGGCAAAGGAAATCCCATTTGTAGAAGATTTGTATTTGTGATATCACATTCAGACAACACAGATGGCTCTGTCCATTTAATTTAGCAATGTAGCTTTTTCATTGTAGTTTCCCCTAGACTTGCTTAGAACAAGAAGCAATTGCATTTTTCAGTGGGGTAACAAATTACCCCAATATAAACTGTCTTGAAATGAGTGTGAGGAAATCATGATGGGTGAAGCTGGCTCTAAATTTAGGACTATGCTGTTCTACCTTGCACACCACTGATTTATTTTGCCAATTGATGTTGAGACTTTGGCTACTAGGATGATATTGTCCTCAGTTAATCTGTCCTGTTCACACAATGGACCTGGAGCCAGGTGCTCAATAGGCAGCATAGCAGTGCATTGTAACAGCCACTCTGCAGTTTGCTTCCCTTAGTGAATAAAACTTGTTTGAACATCCACAGCATCATAGGAAATAGGTAATGGAAGGCAAGTGCATTACTAAAACCTATGTGAAGATAGTTTCATTTTCCTAACATTTAATTTTTATACGTCTCCACCTTTACCTTCAAAGGTTCATATTCACACTTTTAAATGTTTCATTTCTCATTTGAGAGGCACATATTTAAAAAAAAACACCAAAATTCATAGTGATATAATTGCTTTGCAACAGAACATGAAGGACCTCATTCAAGTGTAATATGGGTTTCAAATGTGAATTTTCATGGAGGTGCTGAAACAGTTCATTTTCAGTGATTGCAGGACAGTGTGAACTTGTACTTGTCCCACAGGGAAAATCATCTTTAATACCATTTCTCCTATTTTTCAGGATCACACATTTCAGCATAGTCATATGTTACTTCACCACAATTAATTCTCCTCACTCAGGGGTTTATGTGTTCGTGGGTACTGCAGATTCCTCAGACACTCTAAAAGCCAAGGCACCCATACCAAAGATTGAAGAGGGCTTTAAATTGCACTATACAGCCCAGAACTATCATAAAGATTTCACAGTCTCCAGGCCATTAATTTGGTGCAGACAAGTGGGAAATTAATGTACTACACTTGCTCCTTTTAACTATAAAACCATTAGCTAAGTTCTGGTGTCCTAACAAGCTAATAAAAATAAAATGCTTAGAATCTATCAGTAAAAGACAAGGTCAGCTACGTGCATCTTCTTTTATTTGAAGTATTTTCCAGAAGACCATGATATCAAATAAACTTTTAATCTTTCACACAGTTCCACATAAGCATCTTCTGAGTTCAGCTATCCAGTGTCCAAGCCATGTTGCATTTGTGTTATAAATTTTGTCTGCCAGATTAAGGTAATTTCAAAGGTGAAAACATTTATACACTTGCTGCTAAATATTTATGCATTATTTGTCTTCAATAGTGCAGGTTTGCCGTATTTTTTTGAGATATTAACAATGACTAAGATTGTAAAGAAAACAGTAAAGAACATTCTCGGGACATGAAATATTACTGACAAAGAAAAGAAAAGTCTTTGTTTCAATATAAAAACTGAGGGTTGCTTGTTAACATTTAAAAGCAGTGACTTGAGTCAAACTCAGGCAAGAAACCTCCCCATGCCTTGATTTTCAAATCTCGACAGAACTGAGAAAGATTCAGAGATAGAAGAACGCCAACCCTTACAGAAGTTAGGCTAAACAGGAGGGTTATAAACTCTCAAGCTCCCACATTAGTCATTATGGATTCAGTGGTACAGCCCCATTTGAAGTCCAGTGCAGACCTAGATGAGTTGCAGTTCATATATTTAATTGTGAAAATGCTGTTAATATGAATTATCTTTTTCACTAATTGATCTTGCATAATTGGGTTGGTTTATATTCATTATTTCTACTTTTTTTTTTTACAAATACAGTGTGAAGACAAATTTTAGGCTGTGATTTGTTCTCAGAGCATCCACAGTGGCTATTTTTTATTCATAACTGAAGACTGATAATTAGCTACCTAAATGGCATGGCATTTTTTCTGCTTCCAGTGTGGAGGAATGAATAATAATAACTGGAGGCAAATTCTTTTTTGGTCCAAGTAATTTCCGTACAAGCCTGCTTACTGGTCCAATGACTATTTTGTGGTAATAACAAAATGAGTGTTTTGTAGCTTAACCACTAGTGCGCCTCACAAGGTTATTCATGTCAGTTCTTAAAGCCTGCTTGTTCGCAGTAAGCTTCCCTGTGACTGTAGCACTTTTGCGAAAGAAGCTGTAAACACTGTAAAACAACTTTGTAGCTTACTGGCTAAATATTTGTTCTTGGTGGGCAAACAGTGCTGCATCATTCACACAAGAAAAGCTGGGAGGAAAGAGCAGATTTCCTTTCAGGAGAGCAGGCAGAGGACCGTGCCATCCCTTTCCCAGTTGCAGAGCAGGGGCTGTTGCTGCTCTGGTTGTGCACAAGGACTGGCACAACAGCGGTGACAGGATCTTGGGAATGACCACAAACAACATTCCCCTCTTCTCCCCAGACAGGAACAGCTTATGGATTTGCCAGACTGACACCCATGACTCATGGCAGAATTTCTAGCACCAGAGGCAGTTTCATGGAGCTGTAGGACCATAAACACACTTGGAACCCAGTCAGTCTGTGTGAGCCCTTTATATACCATTACTGCATTTTTCAGTGTTGTCATGGCACTTAGACACTTCACTGGCCCTCACAGCTTCTCTTCACCTTCCCAGAGAGCAGGACTCCATTTCAGCACTCCAAGGCCATCAGCCCCTTCCCCAGTGATGCAGCAACATGAGTGATCTTGATCTCTCCACAGCCCTGTCTTGACTGGCCATGGACCCCACTGAGGCAGGGTTATCTGCTGTGACATGTCCTGGTCCATCCCAGACTTCAGAGAGGGGTACACTGAGAATGCCTTTGGTGCACCCTGGCTACCCTGCTCCTGGCTGGGCAGTGGGACTGGTCTGAGCTTCATTACTGTCGTCCCAGAGAGCCACCATAGTGCTATGACAGGTGGGGATATTAATGTTGTGAATTCAGTTGCTTGTTGTAAGGCCAAAACTAAATATCATCTGGGAACAGAGCTCAGCTTTTGCTAGTATCCAGTCCCATATTTAAACAACAAACTTCAAGGTCAAAGTTGACAGAAAAAAAAAGAAGAGAACAAAAATCAAAGGAACAGGAACAAACTAATATTTGTGCAAGTGATATGGCTGCTGGGAAATAAAACTGTTCAGTCCTAAATTGAGCTAGTTCCATGGCACCAAAACTGGTGACTTCCAGCAGTAAAGGGAGCAGATTCCTTCCCTTTCGACTTCTTTGTACCCTCTGTGGGCTGTTCACAGCCATCCACATCTGAATGGACAAGTGGACTGAAACAGTCCAGAAGCATGTAATCAGGAGTTAAATTTCATGCTTCAAGTGAGCAGGTGTTTCTCTGTGTCTCATTCTGCCTTCCCCTTCTCTCTGTGGAAAGCAATTCAGTGGGAAAATAGCCAAGTCTTCCTTTCACAGTCCCCCTTAGGAACAGAAAATGGAAGTATTTCTAACCTCTGCCTGGGACAGATGTGGAGAGAAGTACACCACCACTGGAAATGGGAATGAAGCAAATTCTTTGTGCCCGCATGCATGACAAGCAACCACAGCACTCATCTGCATCTCAACCTGATTTTGAGATAGCTTGTCAGTGACCTGTGGGCGATTGGAGGAAGAACAGTTGCATTCTTTCTTTATAACATATTGAGCCTACAGAAAGTACACTCTCATATTATGCTTTTCCGAACAAAGCCCAACATTAAGGCAGTAGCTAAAAAATAGTATGAGAACAAGAAAGACTCCTCACAAATCAATGTTGAAACTAGTTGCTCCCACACTTGAGATGGCAGCTTTTGGCAATGACTTTTATATATATATATATATATTCTAAGAACACTTATAAAATATGACAGCTGTCCTGTCCTGACATTTAGAAGCAAATGCTTAAACAGCCCACAACAAGGAAACTTCCAGTGCTCTGTGAATCATTTATTTCCTCTGGAAGCTCTGTATGATAAAGATCATTCAGTATCACTTTATTTCATTACCACAGAAACTTCTGCCAGAGTTATTAGGAACTCAATACCTTATTCTTAATACTTGTCCTACATCAGACCACTGTCTTTTGTAAGAAGAAACACAAAGGACCTTTTCCATCTTTTTCCTTCTGCTATTTACAGTTATCAAGCCTCAGATAATGATATATCATGTTTAGCCCACTGTGTGATCATACGAAGGGGATGATATTTCATTGCAGATACTTTTCTCCTGTTTTCCTGAGCTGTTAAGAAAAAGCCTGCTAGAATCAAACAAATATGACCAAGGTTCACATGAAGTTGTGCCTCACCACATTGAAAAACATGCTGATACAATTTTCTGAGAAAGATCTCCTTATGCAATGGTCTGTTCCAAAAGCCAGTTTATACTCAGCCCTGTAAATCTGCTTCATACTCACCTTTAATAGGAAACTATGGCTTATTTTCAGTTTTGGTCACCTCAATTTAATTTCCTTTTTGACAAAGATAATGAACAAAAATTATTAATAAAGGAAGATGGAACTAGAAAGGAAGATACCACAGCAGATCAGGCCATGTCACATCATGTCACTGAAAGTAGCTTGATCCTGATTTCACGGGTGACACTATTTTGGGAGAGAATAGTGCCCTAAGACCAATATAAATTCCATTAAAAACGTGCCAAAGCTTTGAGCACAGATACTTGCAAAGTATGAGTTTACCATTCTTTAAGTAGTTACTTGTGCATCCGACTAGAAATGTGCAGTTTTGAACCTCCCCTATCTCCTAAGCTCATCCCAGTCTGGGCCATCTTTTGTGAGATAAGTATATTTGGGATATAAACATGCCAAGAGATTGGCTGAACAAAAATAAACTGAAAACAAATCAAACACAGAACTGCAACTTTTTTTACCCTGACAAATTTATTTGCCTTACATTACTGGGCAATGAAGAAATACAAAAAGGGTGGAGAGCATGGCTTCAGAGTTTTGTGTTGTCTGAAACTCTGGTATGAGGGAGAGTGACAAGCTGTGATTGCTCTGGGAGCTGAAAAAATCCTAACCTGTTTTCACCTATTTAATTTCATGCTTTCAGTGTCCATCTGTAGAAAAGGAGTTAATAAGAAAACGTGATCCTTGGAAAGGCATACTCTGTTATAGATACTGGTGTGCTTCTTTTCAGAAATATTCTTATATCATTGTTACAATGCCTTTGTTGTTCATGGTATGCTGTCTTGCTATATATTTCTTCATTAACATCCCTGATATTCTTGTAAAAGAGTCAGGCGAGGGTTGTAAATACTATTATCCTTGTTTTACAGAGGGGAAATTAAGACCAAAGAGTAAAATAATTTACTCTTGGCTCTATACTGACTTAGTGCCAAAGCTACAATTTGGAACTCAAAGTCTTATAACATCCAGATCCCTTCTTCAGTCCCATTGCTTCCCAGTGCCTCTCCTGAAGATATGAGAAGTATAGCAACAAGAGTGCACAAGAAACTTTTTTCTCTCAACTCCTTGCAGCTTAACTATCTTCTAACATGTAAAAATGATGTACACTCTTTGAAGACAATACATCTGCCAGTTATGAAAGGAATTTAAGTGGTCTAACCACAAAATATGCAGTTATTTGATTATATCGCTGAAACCAATGAAGTATGCTTTCATTAGCCATGTTTGAGGACAGATCAAAAATGGCTATGAAATTTTTGACAGAATTATCCAATTCAATTATGTGATAGACAGGGATAAAGATGTGGGGTAATAAATGTCAGACCTAAAGAGAATTATTCTGAGTTATACTTAACTGAAAAATGAACTTGGAATGAAATTAAGAATTATGATGCTCTAATAAGTTGTTAAATGCTGCTTAATTAGTGCCCATTTAATGATACTATGCAGCAAGTTAGCATGGCTCTGTACATGTGTTGTAATAATCATTATATCCCCTGGCAAACATACAGATTAACAAATTTTTCAGCATGCTATGTTTCTGTCTATCATATCAGTAAAAAAGGAAGAGAGTTACGAAGAAGGATGGTGTAAAACAGCGAAATGGTAGACAAGGGGAACTGCTGTGTGTTTCTGGTGGGAAACCTGGAGCATGGCCTGCGGGAGGCCCTTCCAGATTCAGATCTGCTTCCGCACAGTTGCCAAGAAACACGTTCTATAACTGAGACTGCAAAGAAGCAGACACAAGAATTATTTCAGGTGTTCTTTTTCAGTTCAGATTCCTTTAATACATTCTTTTTGTCATTACATCAGTAGATCCATAGAATTTAATAGTGCAATCTATTGACTGCATTGTACTTTTGCCTTGGCCTAAATGATCACTCCTTGTCCTTTATTTAGCATTGATATTCTTTTTCTTTTTTTCTTTATAGGAGAAATATGGCTCATTATTCATCTTAGCATATCTTCTATGCTGCTCAGGTGCTAGTATTGCTCTCATCAACAGACTACTTGAACTTCTTCCAGAAGTGCCCCCTGCCCTTCTTCTGAGTCACTCAATAGTCATTAATGTTTAATGGCTAGAGGAATGGATGAAAGATAAAAGACAGAGAAGCATGCGCAGCAGATTTTGTTCTGCAGAGAAACCTGGTGACTCTTACTGTGTCTCTGTTTTTTTTTTCACAGTGTAGCAAGGAAGCCCTCTAAATCCTACTTTGTTCCAGTGATGATGACATAGGATAAAGCAAAGCAAAGCAAAACTGAAAAATTATATAAAATTCCCTAATGGTATTTTCTCCCAAACACATAATTATTTAGGCATTAAGTTTTCTCTAAAGGTTGAACTTATGATGAGTTCCTTTTCAACACAACGATGCAGTACAACAGCCCAATTTTTTAAGCAAATATATTTTATTAGGTTTTCCCCAGCATGGCCAGAATACCATTCCTTCAGGACTTTCATACTGACTTTCGGGTTACCTTTGCCTGTTAGGGAAACCTTTAAAATGTAAAGGAGAAAAAACCTCTGTATGTTCTGCAAGCTGAGGAAAGAAACCCTACTTAGTGTGATTTGCTATAATGATAAATTTATCAGAAGCTGTTCATTTTATCTGCTGCAGAACTGCTCTTTGATGGCATTAATCTGCAGTACTGATTACAGGAAAGCAATTCAAAGCTGTTCAAAGGAAAAGGTAACATGATGCTTTCCATCTCTTTTCTGAATGCTGTCTCAGATTCTTCAATAAATTGCAGATATATAGATAAAAAGATGGGCCATATGGAGCTGAATATTTTGGGGAATCTGGAAACATGTAGCAAGAAGAGCAATACATAGACATATGCAATAATATGTGTTGTAGATTCCAGATAGACCTTTTACAGTGAAAGGCAGCGGAGTCAAAAGTATTGGGGAAGTTCAATATTATATGTTTTTTATGAACTGTCATTTGATGACCCACAAATTAACAGTAAATTATACTTCACAATATTTCAGGTGGAGTAGTTTAATAGTACCTCTATGACTGGTTATAAGAGACCTCTGAAACTCATCCAGTCATGTCTTTGAACAGAATTTCTAGGCTGTAAGGAAACCAAGTCACATAGGTTTTGCCTAGCTGCATATAAAAATACCTATGGATGGAGAGTCTGTGAGTTTCCTGGTGACCTGCCCCAATACTGTACTTCATGCTTGCATGAATGTTTTTCCTTCCATCCAGAGTCTTGCAAGCTGCAACCTGTGGTCACTGACTTTTCCTTTACTGTTTCTTCTTGTTTTACCAAATGACTTCTCAAATTGTTATAAATGAATTTAGTATTACTCCCTGCCTCCCACCTCCACATTTTTGAGGATGAATCTTAAAAGAAAAAAAAAAAAAAAAAAAAGTCAGCTGTTATATCTGCACAGGTATTTCAAAAGCATTAAAGCTCTCTCCTGAGACTTTGCAATACCCTGTCTTCACCCACACCACCAGTCCTTAAAGCTTTTAGGAAGACTTGGTCACACCTGGTCACACCTGGTGCTGAGGGATACCATGATCTCATAGGCCACCCAAGTCATCACCCAGGAAGGCTTTCTGGTCATAGAATCATAGAATAGTTAGGGTTGGAAAGGACCTTAAGATCATCTAGTCCCAGCACCCTGCCATAGGCAGGGACACCTCACACTGAACCATGCCAACCAAGGCTCTGTCCAACCCAGCCTTGAACACCACCAGCGATGGAGCATTCACAACTTCCCTGGGCAGCCCATTCCAGTGCCTCACCACACTTAAAGTGAAGAGTTTCTTCCTCAGATCCTATCTAAAATTCCCCTGTTTAAGTTTTAATCTGTTACCCCGTTTCCTCTCAGTACAGTCCCTCATGAAGAGACCCTCCCCAGCATCCCTATAGGCCCCCTTCAGATATTAGAAGGCTGCTATGAGATCTCCATGCAGCCTTCTCTTCTCCAGGCTGAACAGACCCAACATTCTCATTCTATCTTCATACAGGAGGTGCTCTAGTCTCCTGATCATCCTCATGGCCCTCCTATGCACTTGTTCCAACAGTTCCATGTCCTTTTTATGTTGAGGACACCAAAACTGCACGGACACAATATTCCAAGTGAGGTCTCACAAGAGCAGAGTAGAGGGGCAGGATCATCTCCCTCAATCTGCTGGTCACGCTCCTTCTGATGCAGCCCAAGATATGGTTGGCTTTCTGGGCTGCAAGAACATACTGTCAGCTCATGTTCATTCTCTCATCAACCAGCACCCCCCAAGTCCTTCTCCTCAGGGCTGCTCTGAATCTCTTCTCTGCCTAACCTAAAGCTGTGTCTGGGATTGTTCCAACCCAGGTGTAGGACATTGCACTTGACATGATTAGACTTCATGAGATTGGCATCAGCCCACCTCACAAGTGTGTCAAGGTCCCTCTGGATAGCAGCCCTTCCTTCCAACATATCAACCAAACCACACAGCTTGGTGTCACCAGCAAACTTGCTGAGGGTGCACTCAATCCCACTGTCCATGTCAGTGGCAAAGATGTTGAAAAAGACAGGTCCTGACACCAATCTCTGAGGGACACCACTCGTTACTGGTCTCCAGCTGGATATTGAGCCATTGAGCACAACTCATACCGTGCGGCCATCCAGACAGTTCTTTATCCACTGAGTGGTCCACCCATCCAACTGATATCTCTCCAGTTTAGAGAGAAGGATGTCATGTGGGACAGTGTCAAATGCTTTGCACAAGTCCAGGCAGATGACATCAACTGCTCTACCCCTTTTCATCAGTTCTGTAGCTCCATCATAGAAGGCCACCAGATAGGTCAAGCAGGATTTCCCCCTAGTGAAGCCATGCTGGCTGTCACCAAGCACTTTGTTGTTTCTCCTCTGCCTTAGCATGCCTTCGAGGAGAATCCACTCCAAGATTTTGCCAGGCACAGAGGTGAGGCTGACTGGTCTGTAGTTCCCTGGCTCATCCATTTTCCCCTTCTTGAAAATGGGGGTTATTTTTCCCTTTTTCCAGTCTTCAGGAACTTCACTTGTCTGCCAAGATTTTTCAAATATGATTGACAGTGGCTTAGCAACATCATTTGCCAGCTCCTTTAAGACCCATGAATGGATTTCATCAGGTCAAATGGACTTGTGTACGTTCAGGTTCTTAAGATGTTCTCGAACCAGATCCTCTCCTACAGTGGGCCCAAGGTCTCCATTCTCACAGTCTCTGCGTCTGCCTTACAAGTCTTCAGTGGTATGGCGTCATGGGTTCAGCAGCAGCAGTCATTTTTCTCCTTCTTAGTAGCTGGTGCAGAATTGTGGTTTTGATTTTGGGCCTGATAACACCAGTGCTTATAGTTACATTTTAGAATGTTTTGGTCTGACCAAGGACTTTCTGAGTCTCATGCTCTGCCAGGGAGGAGGGGAGCTGGGAGGAAGCAGAGACAGGACACCTGACCCAAACTGACCAAAGAGGTATTCCATACCATAGCATGTTATGCCCAGCATGTAAAAATGGAGAACATAGACCCAGAAGGGTGGAGGTTCAGTGCTTGGTCAGGCTTGGTATCAGGTGGTGAGCAGTTGTATTCTCTTTCCTTGTATTTCTCTTGTCATTATTATTATTATTGGTGGTAGCAGCAGTAATTTGCGTTATACTTTAGTTACTAAACTGTTCTTATCTCAACTTGTAGGAGTTGCATTCTTTCGATTCTCCTCCCCATCCCCCTGGGACTGGAGAAGAAAGAGGGAGTAATGAGTGAGAGAACTGTTTGAGGGGCTTAAACCACAACATCTGGTCAGAACATTTTCCAGTGAAGACTAAGGCAAAGAAGTCATTAAGAACCTCAGTTTTCTCCAAATCCAGGGTAGCCAGTTCTCTCAATAGCTTAGAAGATAGTTTAGGTTCTGCAGACGGGAGTTATAACAGGCCATATATCCTGTGAGCCAGAGCCCTATTTTAGCAGCAACAAAAATAGCCTGAAAACCTCAAATGACCATATTAAACAGGTGACCCTCTCAGAAGAAGAGCATGAGTATCAACGGCAGAGAGAAAAAATAATATCTGTGTATGTACATGTTTTCCCTGGCTTTTTATATTCCCAGTGGGAAAGAAATAAAGGGAGTAATCCCTGGCCAGCTTGCAGGTATACCTCCATACTGGTGAATAAAATATCTGAAAACAAAAAGCTACACTTGAGTTATAGGCACAGCAAGGTATAACTGTACTTGAAACCACAACTGTTTTGTACTGGATGTTATTATAATTCCAAGTGGACTTAGTAACTTGGAGTAGAAATTAGTTTTAACAGCAAAAGAATCATGAAGCAGGTTCCCAGAATCAGGGATTCTGCCACAGTTTCATTCACTGGTGTGGCAGAGTTCACATTCCTCACTTCCTCCTTCATAGACATGCTACTTTTACTCATACAGAAATGATAAGAGAGTATCAGAGAAAGTTTTTCCTAGAGAATCATGAAAAAAGGCAGAAGCTGGTACACAACTGATGAAACTTCAGGAATGCAGGAGGACTGCATATTGTTTTGCCAATAATACTAAATATACACATAATACTTGATGCTACTAAAAGGTGCAAAAATGGGGTTATATCTGTTCTGTTTGATATTTACCTCTTTTGTCTGAGATTTATAGCACAGGACACAAGATTTCCCCAAGCAATTCTTCCACAGAGATCATATATTTTGGATGAACAAAAGAAGTGGTTTTTTGGAGAGGGCATACTATCTTGATTTAAGGATACTGTCAAACGAGGTCATATTTCTCACTTAACCTTAATTTAAGCTAAGCACATAGAACTTCCTGAGCTTCTGGCTGGAAGACATATCTTCTGGAAACTGAAACTGATTGTAAATATTCTCCTATGTTGTAATTATGCATGCTCCTGTATAGTAACTTATTTTTTCAAGTGTAGACTCCACAGGGTACACAGTATACCACAGACTGCAATGGTCTCACTATTACAATAATTGCAACTTTTCCACTTCTACTCACAGTCTCCTGTTTGAGCACCCACAGGCACCTTTTCTGCTCTGAGTCACCATGTATCCATGTTCAGCTACAACCTCCCACAACTACCAGGGTGTTTTCTAACTCATCCTTTGCAAAACACTGTTCTGCACCCTGTAAATTATTGATTACAAATCTATACTGGATCTAGTATAGGTAAATCGGGATTTAGTATCCTGACAGTAAGGCATCTTGAATCAAGTTGCAATACATGTTAATTTTGTCTCATTATTACTACTCAGCTGGTTTTATTTATATTTGAATCACACATTTCTTTGGTTTACTCTTGTGCAATAATAGACTTTCTTATCTGCATTAATGGCTGCTCTGTTGGATATCTTCACACTACATCAGCTTTTCTTCAATTTAATTTCACACATAAAATCAGCACTAAGCCAGACATTCATGTGTTTACCCTAGGCACCATTAGGCATTCTGCAATTCAGTGGGAAATAAAAGAAAATGTTTTCTTTAAGTGTTTCCATATTTTCTGTGTTATTTGAGAGTGAGCCCTTCTAAAGAAAACAAAAAAGCCACAACAAATGAATGACAGAACAAGATATTTAGAAATGCTGATCTTTACCAACATGTTATCAATGAATGGGCAATATTAATGCTCTATTAGAAAGCTATTGATTCTATGGAAAAAAACTGATTGCCTGGAACTTCAGCTCCTCTCAGCTATCAGTCACTTTTATGGGTCTTAAAAATAATTAGGAAGTAAAAATTGAATCCGTTTTTCATCTGTTTGTAGCTGGGGTATCCAGCAAAATTATCATGACAATAAATTTGAGTTGTCAAGAGAAAAAGATATGGACTCAGAGTAAGAAGAGACAGAAACACAAAAGTAAATGAGTACTTTAACAGTCCCACCACATTATTGTCACATTTGTATGTTCATTGGGTAACCAAACCAAAAATAAAAACTATTCATGACTATCTCCACCTATTTTTATTCTGTAGTTTCAGAAAGTAGAGAAAAATAGGAATTTCAAATCTGCATAGAATATTGAGTAGTGGAAAGTACATTTATTTTTTCCAAGAAAAATACGAGTTTTATTTGAGATAAAATAAGTTTGCATTGGAATAAGAGAAAGCAAAATGGATGACCTGTAAAGAACATGCATCATAATATCTGTAAAAAGGATGCATTTTGGAAAGATTACTGAGATTCCAAAGTTTGGCTTAGCACCAGAAATAATGGAAGTCTTGTCTGTTTTAAAAACTCTAGAAATGAAAATTTCAATAAAACAGGAGTGGGTTACTCAAGATTTTAAAACTTTGAGAGTGCTTGTCTTCAGGTTTCTGAATAGTGCCTGTGACAATGAATTTAAAAAATACATAAGGAACAATAAGTTTACATGGAATATTTCTTGTGGTTTTGGCATTTATTTATTTTTTTAAGATAATGAATTTACGTTAAGTAAATCCAGTTTCACAAATAATTTGGTTTTCTTCAGAATCTGCCAGAGCTTTGGGTTTCCTAACTTCAAAATTTTTCTTCCACTTTTGGCAAAGTTATAAAGTAGGAAAATTACCAAACTGGTCTTCATTCTTACCTCTTCTTTAAGACAAACTTAAAATTTATGGTCATTTTACAAAATTATGCAAAGGTTGGAAAGAGAGAGAGAAACTCTATTTACATTCAGTAACAATAGAATGATAAAAAGAAAAGGGCAGGGGGGGCACAGGGAAAGTGTCAGTGCTTTTGATTTCTCTGTATTATTGCAAAAAGAAAACCTGTTTCTCTTGCAGCCTGGATGCAAAAGGATATTTTGGCAAGTTTAAAATTATCTATTCACCAGCTCTAGCAATTAACTTTTGCTTTGCTTTTGTGTATGCTGTTACTAAGGATTCATATACTTTCATTGAAGACTTACTATCTTCCAGGTCTTCTGCTTCATACAAATGTTGTTCCAATCCAAGTTTAATAATTAATCTATGTTGTACAGTTGTTGCTGGTCACATTGTAAATTTTCTAGCTTTTGGATTGGTGACAAAAGTATAAAAAAAATAAAATTTAAAGTGTCATTACAAGTAAAATGTATGTAATTGAATTATCTTCATATGTGGTGATGACAAATAATGGGATAATAAAAGAAGAGGAAGGACTGCTTTGGGCGACAAAATGCCAGTCAAGAATATGATGTGGTAGTCAAAGGGAGAATGTGAAAAGATAGCACAAATGACAGACAACATGAAGGGAATGAAACAAAGGATCAAGTAGAAGGAGAAAAGAGAGTAATGAAAAGGAAAACTGTTACAGGGATGATGACAAAAGGGCAAATGTATAGGGTAGTGAGTTTGCAGTCAAGAATATGGTTTAGAAACTAACATTAAATTAAATGATTAACTAAGGAAGTAGAGTTGGCAACAGCTTGTGTTTAAGAGGAAAGCATTCAGTTAAGTTGCCATCTAAGCCAGCTACAGAGCAACAAAAATCAAGTAGCAATGAATTGATTCAGCAGTTAAGTTGCAGACAGCAGCATAACAGTGAAAGAGTTAGCTAAGTTATTTAATATGTCAGATATCAATGGGATGAGAGATGAGTCAGCAGATGGACAAATAAATAGATCAAACAGTAGATTAGCAGTGAGACATAATGTAATTGGTGAGAATTAGCTGTCAGAAGCCAGGTTCCTGGAAGTAGTTTTGCAAACATGCTGGGTAATAGAAGCAGGAGAGTCAGAAATGCACAGCAAGGATGCTGCTCCCCTAGCCAGGTAGCCAGGTGCTTGGCAAGTGCTGCTTGGGTGCTGAGAGCAGAAGGGAAATGGGATAATAGTGGTGGGTATTTGGTTGCTCATACAGATCTTCTGGTGAGATAGGGGGAAGGAAGGGTCAGTAAAAGTGATCAACAGGGAAATAGCCCTGAATTTGTCTTTCTTAGTTTGCATGTGCCCACCTTGATGCCTAAAGCTTGCTTTAAATATATATAACAATTCAGAGCTCCCACACTGAGTAGAAGGGGTGATGAACAGGAAACAGATGAATCACGCTTACACAACCTCGTGTGCTCAGTATACAAAGAAAGAGCCACTCATTTGTTAGGCTCCTATCCTGTGATGTTTTATCAAGCAAAATGGACATCTATGATTCAAGCTGCATTTACTTTTTGCCAACCACTCCTTCCTTCCCATAGGTTTAGCAGAGAGACACAGACGATTTCTGAGCTATCTGCAGCTTCAATACTAGCAGATATATGCACAAATATCATGAATCAGGATGCCTCTTTTCTGCACAAGGAAGCAGAGGGGAGAAGCAAACTGCCATTTACCAAGCAAAGATAAAATAAACAAAGATTTTCAGTAACTCCAGATACAGGTGCTACATATGTAATTTTTCGTAAAAGGTTATAATTAATTTGAATCTTTAAAGAGTAAAAAATATTATTGATGGGGTGAAATGGCAAAAGTATAGTTTGACCTACTGGATAACATGTACTGTTTTGCCCTTGCTTCTTCACCTTGGGCAAAGGCAGATGTTTGAAGGATAGGAGAACAGGTGTTTTTTTCAATATCTTATTTATTGGGAAATCAGAGAGACCTGATGCAGGACAATGTGAGGCTATTCCAAACAAAGACATGGAAACTAAAGGAAGTGTCTGGAGAGAATGAAAGAAGCTGGCTTTGCTAGCTTCTAAGATATCAAATTTATATACATACATACACAAACACATAAAAGTGGCCTTCTATGATGGGGCTAGGGAACTGATGAAAAGGGGTAGAGCAGTTGATGTCATCTACTTGGACTTGTGCAAAGCATTTGACACTGCCTCACATGACATCCTTGTCTCCAAGTTGGAAAGACATCAATAAGTGGACCACTCCATGGATAAAGAACTGGCTGGATGGCCGCAAGCAAAGAGTTGTGCTCAATGTCCAGCTGGAGACTAGTAACAAGTGGCATCCCTCAGGGATCTGTGTTGAGACCTGTCTTGTTCAACATCTTTGTCAGTGACATGGACAGTGGGATTGAGTGTGCCCTCAGCAAATTTGCCAATAGCACCAAGCTATGTGGTTTGGCTGATATGTTGGAAGGAAGGGCTGCTATCCAGAGTGATCTTGACATGCTTGTGAGGTGGGCTGATGCCAACCTAATGAAGTTTAATCATGCCAAATGCAAGGTCCTGCACCTGTGTTAGAACAATCCCAGGCACAGTTCCAGGTTGAGTAGAGAAGAGATTCAGAGCAGCCCTGAGGAGAAGGACTTGGGGGGTGTTGGTCAATGAGAAAGTGAACATGATCCAGCAGTGTGCTCTTGCAGCCCACAAAGCCAACCGTATCCTGGGCTGCATCAAAAGGAGCATGATCAACAGATTGAGGGAGGTGATCCTGCCCCTCTACTCTGCTCTTGTGAGACCTCACTTGCGTGCAGTTTTGGTGTCCTCAACATCAAAAGGACATGGAACTGTTGGAACAAGTGCAGAGGAGGGCCACGAGGATGAT
>JASSUY010027703.1:13256-25211 GCA_032466535.1 Forpus xanthops | reverse complement strand
CCTGCAGTACTTCCTTCTAGTAGGGATGTATCGCTCCTGAGCTTGCAGCAGGTGATCCTTGAATATCAACCAGCAGTGTTGGGACCCCCTGCCCTCTAGGGCTGTATCCTATGGAATCTTACTGAGCAGGTTCCTGAAGAGTCCAAAGTCTGCTCTCTTGAAGTCCAGGGCAGTGAGTTTGCTGCATGCCCTTCTCACTGTCCTGAGGATCTCGAATTTGACCGTCTCATGATCACTGCAATCAAGGCTACCCTGGAGCATCACATTTCTAACCAGTCCTTCCCTGCTGATGAGGATGAGGTCAAGCATGGCACCTCTCCTTGTCGGCTCCTCTATTACTTCCAGAAGGAAGTTGTCTTCCACACAACTGAGGAACTTTCTAGATTGCTTATGCCGAGTTGTGCCATCCTCTATAGGCAATGCCCCAAATAATTGAAATGCTGTTCAGCTTGTAAATCTTGGTAAAAGAGAGTAGGTTTCAGACAGTTGGGCACTCTCTTGTGTTAAGAGGCTCGGGCTATGTCTGCATCAGGAAAACTTTTATTGGCTGTATTGAGTCTAACGGACTTGATCCTATTTCTGTCTCTCTCCTCCAAATAAGTAGGAATGTACGAGAAATGCTTAGTGCGGTTTGAATCCTAATTGAAAGAAACAAATTCATTGGAAGGTTCTCTGTGCTCACACAGGTGCCCAGGTAAAGACTGATGTGTTTTCCCTTATGCAGAAGAGAATGGGATATAACTGTTGTGGAGCTACATGTAGGCATGGCATACAGGAGAACAAAGCTACTGACAGGAAAGTGATTTGGCAGGTTGTTCCTCCTGTTAGAACAACAGCAGTTCTAATCATGCCTCTTGATGGTTCTTGCTGTACTAATTTTTGGGTGCTGTGTATGCCTATGTCTTTCACCTGTGCCAAAGCTCTAAGGAGAGCTTCAAATCAGAGCACCTTAATAAGTCAAATGTTTGTGGATGGCATAGTGTTCTACTTCTGGAAGCATTTTTTTTTCTGCCATTGTGCTGCAGCCTAGCAGATAGAAGGCTAACTACAGTTCTGTGAAGACAGTGTCTTTATCAGTACATTGTAAAGGAAGCAGTTTAGTGAGTGCAGCATATGTAGGAGGTAAGGGAGTTAAAGAACGTAACTTTTTCTCAAAGACTTTCCTAGAGCAGCCAAGATCAAATACGCCACTAGAGTGGGTAGAGAAGCTAAGCAGCAGCCCAGACGGGAGCTTGTTAAAGTAACAAATACTGGGACTCTGTTCAGGGGAAAGATAAGTATTGCCCCTTTCCTTTTTATAAAAGGGTATTATGTATGTTGACAGAATGTGTAAATTTTCAAGTAGCTGATAAAGATTCTTGGTCAAGTGCTGTTTAGGAAAGGCTTCTGGGTGGCAGACAGTCCTGGCTGACAGAAGGATGCCTGGATGTTACTGTAGGGCTAAATGATGAATGTGACTGGTCTTAATAGTACAGCAGAGTCCAACTTTTTGCTTATTTTAGTTATTGTCTTTTTTTTTCCTTCTGAAGAGCATGCACTTCAAAAGCTAACCTTTTTCTTTGTAATCTGTGATATCTTTGAATAAAATATGGCAGTGACATCCTAATTTCTGGTGACAGAGAAACTGTTCCTGACTTGCAGCTGTACGGGCCTATGTGAAAGCTGCTCACACAACTTGTCTGAGAGCATTCTCCTCTTGGTACTATACCACCCAACTCAAAGCACATTGCTAACATGTTCTTGCACTTTCCATTGTGGATTAATGCTTTTTCAAAGCTTGGCTTATAGATTTTCTTTTTTTCTTGGCTGTTGTTAAGCAGCCTTGTGTAACCATAACTTGGAATCCATTCATGGGCCTTTGGGGAAACACAGAGTAAAAACGTATTAGCTTGAAATGAGACTTCTCCTCACTGTTTCCGCAGCTCCCACTCTGAGGTTTACTTCTGAGATCTTGCCTGTGACTTGTTCGGGGATTTTTTTAATACAAAGCATGGAGAAAAGGGACTTTACTGAAGCTGTGATAGGAAATGATCAAGCTGCAGTCAAGTTTAAAGGGATGGTATTTAATAAAACAAACTTCTCAAAAACGAATTGGTAGTTCTGTTTTCTGTGAATGTATTTGTAAATGATGCTCTTGCTTCTAAGCAATAGAGAAGAAAAAAGAAATATATAATGTGAAAACTCTCATTCTGTGTTCTGACTGCTTACTGCTATGGTAATTGCTTGCTTTTTCTTCCCCATCATGCTTGGAAAACAAACTGGAGGGAGAAGGGTTCACACTTCTGTTGTCACTGTAATGTCATAATGGGATATAAAGCTGATCAGCTTGTTATCAGAGTTCTGGCTTAAGGGTATCCAATGTGTTTTGGAAGAATGGATGAACAGCATTGTTCTAAAACTTCCTTCTCCCAGTGTATTGTCAGGACTGGTAACATTTCAGGAAAAAAATGAAGCAGAAAAAAACAGGATTTAAGGCTGAATAGCACCTTACTTGTTAACTTTGTTTGCTGGGATTTTGTGTGCAAGTGTGTGAGATACTTGACTGTAGGAGCAGTCTGGTTTTGTTTCTCAGCTGCTTAAAACATCAGTGCTGAACTGGATAACTGCAGTCACATACGTTTGCTAGTTCTCTGGAGGAGTATTTTCTCTCTAGACCTTTCTTTCCTTAAACATAGGGTTTTTATAATGTCTTTGTTTTTTACTCTAAAGCTGGTAGAAGCTAGTTCCTTAGAATTACTAATTAAAAAAATATTTTTGCGTGTACAAATTTAAAACAAATTTTAATTATAAAAAGATTTAATGTAGCCTGTCCAGTACTGGATATTAACACGTTCTTTGAGGGAGATATGATATTTAACTTCTTATTACCCATATGTTGTTCTAAAGGTATTATCTCTGTGTAGCATTAGTAACTTAAGGCTTCATGTCATTAACTGTTGTCAAATCGTCTTAAATTTGCCGTGTGATAGCATTTTTTGCATGCTTTAATTGGCTTCCTTAAACGTCAGTGATTTCAAATGTCTTGCCTTATGAACTGGTAGGCTCTCCATGCACAGTTGTGAGTTTGAGTGTAAAATTACTTTCCTGGTGTTCTTTGCAGTGTTTTTAGTTGGTGTATTTTAGTCACTTCCAGTTCCATGTGGGGTTCTTCTTTGTTTGATTGCTTTGTTGTTATTTTTTTTTTTAAACTTAAACTTTACCTGGCCGCAGTCATGCCCTTTAACCCAAAGTGCCTTTTTTTCCACTTTTTTATTCAATGACACCTTAGAACTGATAACCATTTTTATAACAGAAGTAAGGCATAGTGGAATCTGACCTCTTGTCTGATTTATTTTAATCTCATGAACCAAACATGTACTTGTTTGTCTCCCTCTTCCCCCTCTCTCCAGACAACCAGTGACTTTAAAACCTTTTTTGGTTTTATTGTTAATATTCCAAAATGTGTTGCCTATGCTTGTTATGCTGTCCAGTGAAGAAATGCATCATTGTAATGCTGACTGCTGAGTCACTGGAGTTATCACTAGAATTAGTAAAAGGACTGTGTTTAAAAAGTGTTTATGTACTGAAAATAAATCACTGTTCTTACAGTTTTTCTTGAAGGTACATGCCAGGCCTGGTCAACAGGGAATGTTAGGGACCTTTTTCTCCAGTGTTTGTATTGTTCTTGACATTGCCTCCTTTTAAGCGCATCAGTAATATCCTTTAAAAATAAACATGTTATGTACAAATGGGAAATGCAGGCCTATGCTATCCTATAAGCGTAGCTGATAGGCCCATACAAAGCAAATGATGATGCATTTATAGTAAAGAGCTGAGCTGAATGTTGCTGCAAAGGAGTGGTAAGGTAGAGAACCTCTTATGAATAAAGTTATTTCTTGTTACGAATATCCTGAAGAATCTAGTATAAGAGGATGCCCAGCTTTGATGTAATCATAGCCCTCATCTGAATATCTCATCTTTGTAGAATGAAGTTGGGAGCAACGTCCATGCTGTGCTTACTTTGCATAGTTTTATGTTAAGCTACTGGTAAGGTAATTGTGGATTCAGTCAGTCATTTTGCTTAGGAATGTTTTCTCTCTCTCATACTTGTCACTGCTACATTATTAATGTTAAAACTCGGTCATCAATGCAATAACTCTGGGATCCATAGGTACACTAGGAGACTTAAAGAATGGCTTTAAAACATGCCTATTTGAAGGAAGTGTGCAGCATGCATACATCATAACATAGGGGTACTTTTTAGCTTAAAACAGTTTAGTCACAGAAGCAAGCTATGAACTTCATCTGCTTTGGAGAATTTTGCGCTGCCAAATCTATGCTGCTTCAACAGCATAAGCTTGTTCAGGTACGTTGTTTGACCTTTGAACAGAAATACAGCTTCCTGCTAATCTAGAACTAATGGTGTTGCTATTGCAGGTCCCTTTTTTGAGTTGAGAACTATAGTGAGAGAAAAGGTAGGGAGAACAAAATGATTCTTGCCTTCTCTGGAAGCATTTAGTTTAGATAGTCAGAGCATCAGCCTCTAAGCCTTGTACGGGACTCTTGTAGCAGAAAAGCGTCTGCAGGAGCTTAGAGGGTAAACTGAGAGACGTGAACTAATGAGACATAGTCATGCGTGTGAATTTTATCATCATGGTAGGGAATAATCTCAATTTGTCAAGATAATGGTATACCTCCTCTAGATAACGTGGTAATCCATGTATGTTAGTAGCTTGTACCTTTCTAGAAATGCCAAGAAGGCTACTAATTGCGCAAATATTCCATGCCATGAATGTAAATTGGATTGTCTGTTATTCCAGAGAAACACCTTGCTGCAAGGTCAGACAAATGAAATTGAGGTGAAAATGAGCTGGCTGAGCCTTTTAGGCAGCTTGAAACCTTAGACAGTTGCATCTGTGCCTTATGGATAGTAGAAATCTAGTTTTGTCTGACCTGTATCTCTTCCAGCCACATTTCAGGCTAAGGACTAAACAGTAACCTCACACAAGGTTCCCAGTGTGGAGCTTTGGCACAGCCATCTAGTTTCAGAAGTGTTGATATTTTAATAGGAAGCTGCTTTCACTCTGAGTCAACAACGCATCCAGTTGTGTAGCAGCACTAGTAATCCAGTAAGAGCCAACAAAAACATAGCAAAAACATGACAGTTGCTTCAAAAGAGAAAAGATTAGTACATGTATTCACTGTGATCCAACTGAGAGGTAGTTTGGGGAGGGGCTACAAAGAGGTTGATCAAAATAATCCGTGGTGTATGCTGAAAAATACTTAAGGGAAGTAGTTAGATCAAAACTGCCTTAAGATCTATTTTCAAAACAGTCCTCAAGAATAAAAAGGAAATGTTTCCTGTGTGTGTTCTTAAGAACTCTTACATCTTTAAGTCTGGTCTCCCTGTTTGTGAGACTAAGCAAACTTCAAAGATGTCCAGAGTCTCTCAAAGGGAAAAGACGTCAGAAAAAAAGACCGTACCAGATGTGAAAACATGCAGTGCTCTACTAGTCTAGTCCTGTTAGCATCAGTATAATGTGTCAGCTTAACTAAGCCCCTTGGTTCAGGTAAGGTTACTTGTGGCTCATGCCTGTGAGCTTAATCTCACTAGAGCAGCAAAACATCTTTGGGATGTGGTTGCAGGTTTGTTTTTTTTTTTTTTTTTTTTTTTCTTTTACTGGTAATGTTGTAGCTCTGCAACTTGAAATGAGCTTCTCCAACATGTACAGCACTGCTGATGTCATTCAGTCCTGGCTTGTATTGGCCTAAGTGATTGGCAGATGTGAATAGCAGCCATATTTAATTTCAGCTTTACTAGGAATAGAAACAATACTTAACAGAAAAATTGCAAAATCAGAAGGCTTTTGTTTGGACTCTTGAGACTTGACTAGTTGTTGTTATAATACTGGAACACAAGTAGGGACAGAATGCACTCTGAAAACTGGGAACTTCTGTAGTTCTCAAACATAAGTGGATTTCACGAGATTCATCATTTTACAGGCAAGTCGTCTAATTTAAAATGTAAGATACTTTTGAGAGGAAGACTTGGAATTGTCATTATCTCACTTTAGAAACAAACCAGAACAAGCTCTGTTAATTCTTGGCTGCTTGCAGGATCACTTTGAAGAAAGCAGTTTTTCAAAAAAGCTTAAACCCAAGCTTTTAAGCTAAAACCATATTTCTAATCTGCCTTCAGAAATTAAGTATTTGCTGTTTGCTCTTGCATTCCTCGATGGGTTTTTGGCTCAGAACTACAACATTTTCAGCTGGTTAGAACTGCTGTGCTTCATCAGTCTCTGAGTAAACAAACTTTGACATAGCCAAATGTGGAAATGGGAGAGGGAAAGGAAGGCAGCAAGGTCCACATCGAGGAGGAAGTGTCAGTGCCTTAGTAGGCAGTCTTTGTCCCTAGCATGTGGACAGTTGAGAAAGCATTAATCCAGGTGGTCTGGAATTATAAATTTTTATGACAGGCTTGTATGTCTGACTGCTCTCAGAATCTCCAGCTTGTCTCTTATAACAGTTTTCTTACTGCCTTGATTTCTGTACATGTTGACATGGTCCTGCCAAAGTCTTGAGTTTCTTCTTGTGGATAATAGCTTGGCTCTTACTTCTAGCAGTGGTTCCGCTGTCTTCGTCTAAGTTTTGTGATTATATCTAGTTCTTTCCTTCATTAGCAGAATTTTATTATTTTAATAAATATAGGGAAATATTATAACTCTGTACTCAGGAAAAATGAGGTGTAGTCTTTCCAAATCAGCCCTGCTAAAATCCTTCTCTTGAATTTTTGAGGTGAGCTGTTGTAGTTGACTGGCAATGATTCCTTGTGTTCATCTGGGAAAGGATTGAGGCAGAGTCTTATAACTTGATTCACAAAGTCTCTGGTTTCTTCTATAGGCTTTGAGTTGGGGTATAAGTGGAGAGATCACCGGTCAAATGGGTATGAATGGGGTTTGCTTATGTGTGGGGGTTGTCTTTTAGTCTTTGTACAAAAAGGGACTTTATTGGCAGTTTCCTATACACAGGTCTGAAAGAAAGCAAAATATTGTGTTAGCCTTCTGGGTTTTTTTTATCTTTTGTATGTAATGATCTTTGTCAGATATGGTACTGTGATGCTATAGCTGTAGAGTCAGCCTGCCAGGCTTCTGAGATGAAGACTGATGCTGTCTTGTGATACAGTAAGTAACCCTTTGCCTATCATCAGTGAGCTCAGCTTACCTCCTTGATTAACTGATCGCATCTTGTTTAGCATTTCAGTAGTTGCAGTAGCAGTCGTTCAGGTCACTGGCAAGTGCTATCTAACTATTCTATTTTTAACTGGAGATCTGATAGATCTCTGAAGCTGGGTAAATGGTAAGCTTATAGCACAGAGAGAGAAAACCTGAGTAAGAAACAATGGTTGAAGTAAAGCATGCCTTTTTTTGGATCAGTCCTCTGTACCCTGAAGTGAGACAAGGCTATAAGAAAGTTTACAAGAGCTAGTTTACTCCAGCAAATTAAGTTACGATACAAGGCCTTAACATACCTTAAGGTAGCAGATGTTTGTCGCAAGTTTCTTGTAGTTGATGGTGATAGTTGGTGGTGAATTGTAGGGGAACTCTGTGGAAAGGCCTATGTGTAAACAGATAAGAACTCTAAAAGTTTTATATAAAATATTTACATGTTTAAGGCTTTAGGAGTCTAGTGAAGTGTTCACGAAGCTGACTGCATCTGTTTGGGAACACTTTGTTTTTACTTTAGTGTGAGCTGTCACACTTGAAGTTTTAGGATGTGTCATAGGAATATTCATAAAGCATTTGTTTCTTTCTCTAATACCTCAGATCCCTGAGGTGTGCTTGCAAAGAAACATACTGAAACTGTTCCTGTTTTGGGGGGGTTGGAGGGAGGGTTAGGAGAAAAGCAGAATTATACATATTCATATCATGCACTAATGCCTGCTTAGTGGGAGTAATGAGTAGAAGTAAAAATCAAGCCTGTTTAAAAATTTATTGTCTTTCTGGAAAACTTCCTCATTGAAGCTCAAATGTGGCTAAGAGTATGAGGACCGTGCGTGAGAGAACTGGTTTCAGTTGTCACTTCGCTAGCAGCTTAAGCAATAACTTATCCCTGCCTTAGGTAGCAAAAAATCTAAAAGCTCTTTTTTATGGAAGCATATACTATAGAATTAGTGCTGCAGTAGCACGCTTCAGAGTTAGCTAGCAAAATATGTAGAAGTTCTCAATTTCCTTGGGGAAGATATTCAGAATCTTTCACGTTTCTTCCATGATGAAAAGGCAGATTTTGTTCAAGATGTGGAGGCAGACCTGACTCTTCTTGAAACTACATAGTTCTCATTCTACGTTAAATGTAAAAGAATAAAAGATTTACTCAGCACCAGTTTAAACTAGTCACTACAAAGAACTAGCTTGTGCACAGAGGCACTAGAAATAGGGACTGTATTGTACTAACAGTGAAATTGCAACTGTTAGAATACACAAACAGTATACATATCAAGCTGTGCATTGAGGTTGTGATTTGCACTGTTAGCCTCAGAGTTTTTTGATAGGGGTTTTTGTTTGATATGAAGATCAAGGAATAAGGGAAGTGATCCTTGCATTGGATTCCAGTGCTTGCTGTATTTTTCCTTAGTGTAGGAAAAAGCAGAGCTTTGCAGGTTCTGTCTTTCAGGGTGGTATGTCCTGTTGGAGTAGCTGACTGAAAACTAGCAGTTTCATATAAACAGAGGTAGTATGAAAGAAATGACAGGTTTTATTGGCTTTTACTTCATTACAGAAAGCAGGATTACATTTCCTAATGTCAGGAGAAGTTCCCAGAAAACTGTCAGTTCTACTGTGTCAGCATTTTTCTAATTCCTTGGTTACATGTTTTCAGCCAGGTGTTAGACTAGCCCTTAGCTTGCTACTGAAATTTGTACCTTGAGCCTGTGCTTGGTGGCAAATGTCCCATAAGCAGTGACGCTTCTGGGAGGATGGAATTTCTGTGGCAGTTGGACAAAGTCATTCATTTTTGAAAACCAAAACCCCACTTCCGAGCAGCCGGAAACACTGATGAGGCAGTGTCACAGGCTGCACTGTGCACTCAGTTTACTGCAGAGCAGAACTGGTACGTGATGTACTGACAACGCATCAGAATCTGGCTTCAGATCCCCTGGTGGTTGCTATGTGAATGAGGTGGTTCTTCCTTCCTACACAACTCAAAAGTCCGCGTATTTGGGCATTCTTATTCCTTACACTGAAGTTGAGTGGAAAGTAAAATGCAACTAAATCACACCGCAGTGTTGTGAAGTCTGTCTTCTCTCTCTCAGTTCTTAAGGTATGTTGTCTTTTAATTTACTTTTCTAATATTAAAGGCAGGTAGCTGTACATATTTTTGAGGTGTCTGTATTTGTTGTATGCCTTGCTTGCTATGTGTTGTTTTTAGGATTTACTTGCAGCTGCAGTAGCATGTAGCTGAGATGATCGTGCATGCAGTGGTGTGACCCTTTTCTACCCCACAAAAGTGCCTCTGTTGTTGAGCATTAAATTAAAAACATCCAGCACCAAACAAAGCAAGTATTTTGTGCATTGTGCTGAGATGTCTTCAGGATGGACAGAGAAGCCTTGGTTACAGCCTGTGCCAGTAAAGTTCACAACTTCAGGCTTTAAAAAAAACAGGGTGGGGGTAAGGGAAATAGTGGTTTGGTGCAATTACTGGTCTCTCCCCTACCTTGTGGATGCTAGGGGTACAGAAAGGAATGGGTCTGGTGTTTGTTGTACACAGATAAGCTTTTTGATATTTTGGAATAGGCATGTGAACTTTCTGCTAGTAATACACAGTGAAGGAGTTAACTTTTAAAACATCCTCTTGTGCTTAGCAGAATTTCTAATGGCATGGAAAGACAATAGAAGTGCTGCAAACAGCTTGTTGCTTTCCTTTAAAAAGAATAAAATAGAGGTCTGGCTGCTAAAATAATTATACTACTTAAGCTCCCACTTCAGTGGTTACAGCCTGAAGGACTCAATTTATGGGAAGCTATTGGAAAGGGATTCTCATTCAGTTAAACCAGAAGTGAAACCAGAACTTGGATATCAAACCCCTTCAGCTGGGGAAGTGGCTTTTTATAAATTGTTGCACTGACCTAGATCCTGAAGTCTTGGTGGTTCTGTGTCAGTGTATCAGGTTATAGCTGAGTCTGTAGCTGTAAGGTTAATGATTGAATGATTGTTTACTTCTGTGAGACAAAGTTAGATAGTTTCCATCAATAATTATGAATCTGAAGTTTCACCATAATTATAATCTCTTTAGGGATGAAGAAGACTGATCTTAACTGTCATTGTCTAACAATGCAAGCACAAGCCCAACTTTATTGATAACTGTAATTGTACTTGTGCAGAATAGCTCCTGACAAGGATCAGGTAGGAAGCCTGAAGAGCTGAACATTGGGAACTTGGCTGAGCTCATGCCAGCCTTGCTAGAAAGCTCTGTGCTGCTGTCCCTGTGGAGCTCAGTGAGAAGCTTGTGATGCTGATGGTGGTACTGGCATTGCAGGGACCAATGACAGGGATCAAAAAGAAAACAGCCATTCCATAGCTGGAGAATGAGGACTGAACCCAGTATGAAGTGAACTGCCATCTGCCTCAGCTCAGGCACCACTACTAAAGGTACAGAAATCATGACTGTATCACAAGCCTTATTCAGGCTGCATTAAAATATCTTTTCTGGTATTTTCCTGTATATGCTCAGATTGGATTTCCAGAGCTGTGTATTCCTATACCTGCATCATTTTGGTGTGATATTTACTACCTTGTACAAATATTTGTGTCACTGTGTACAATAGTGTCATATTCAAGTCATACAACTTCACAAAATCGTCTGATATTCCACTGAACAATGTTGGTCTGTCTGTGTCCAGTTCAATAGACTGTAGTGTGTATGCTTCTGAAAGCATGTGTTATTTTCATTGTTTTATGTTGATCTTTCTTCTTTGAATATAGATCCTAAGGTTTCTGTGTTAATAAACATTTTCAAAACTAGTTTTGAAGTTCTTTCTGTAATCTTGCTGTTGTTTTTTTATTGGGACACTGAAGAAAGGATGAGGAAGAAAAAACTTCTAGAAGAGGGATAAAGATGAAGTGTCATATCAAAAAATGGTGGTGAAGTAGCCAGGCAGATGAAATATTTCACCTCAGAACTTAAGCTTTGGCCATGTCTTGTGAATGCAAAATAGAGTATGGTGAAATTATGCATAATGTCAATCTGTGTGCATTTTGAAAAAAACTATCACTCAACTGCTCAGTCCTGTTGGTCAATAAACCCGTGCTTTGAAAATAGTGACAATCTGCCTGTATATTCCTTGCTAAGCTTTATTTATTATGTATTTATTTATAGTTCTCACATTGACACTGGAACTGTTATGATGCTCAAGGACACAGTATAGGTGCACAAAGTATTTCCAGACAACTGCCTTCAGAGAGCTGCTACTGTAAACTCTTGCCCTTCACCAGGCCACTGGGATATAGAGGTTTGCAGAGCCCACCCCTTGGCTCTCTGAATGTGTGTGTCCATCCCACAAGCTCAGTAGCGTTGACAGAAGTTTTATACTGGTCTTCAACCACCAGCCCCCAAGTACTGAATTAAGGTTGCTTTAAAACCAGTTAATTCAGATAGGAATTAGTATCCCAGAGGTTACAAGCAACAAAGTTAAACACATTTCCTTTTTTCCTTAGCCTCTGGCTAGCTTCCTGCTCCTTATGTAACAGATGAAAAGCTTTTTTTTTTTACCAACTTGCAGGGTGTAATTGCTGTACTAGTAAGTTTGGCAGCTAGGGAGCCTGGAAGTACACAGAAAAGTCAACCTCACGCTAAAGCTGCCTATTTCTTTTCCAAAAAGCTGACTTTATTTCTAGGACATCTGTAATTTTGCATAGCTCTACATTATAATAAGGAAGAGGAACCTTCAAGTCATTAAAAGATTTTGGGGGGGGGGGGGGGGGG
>JASSUY010027703.1:0-12305 GCA_032466535.1 Forpus xanthops | reverse complement strand
TTTCCTGTAAGGGTGGTGAGGCACTGGAATGGGTTGCCCAGAGAAGTTGTGAATGCTCCATCGCTGGCAGTGTTCAAAGCCAGGTTGGACAGAGCCTTGGGTGTCATGGTTTAGTGTGAGGTGTCCCTGCCCATGTCAGGGCAGTTGGAACTAGGTGATCTTAAGTCTTTTCCGACCCTAACTATTCTATGATTCTATGAAAGTGACAGTAACTAGTCCAGACCATTTATTTCATTTTATTCAGGGTAAAACTGTTGGACGATAAGTGACTTATTGGTTTTATTGTTTTCAGTGAGCGATCCAATTTTATACTGTTTTAATTAGAACTTAATGGCATTGCTCCCTTATACTCAGAGCCTGGCAGCCAAACCAGCTGCTTTAGTGTTTGATGCAACTAAGGGGTGAAAATTTCTTCCATAAATCTTTCTCCAGAGGGTATGTTGTTGCCAGCATAGAATCTCTCCTTTGTAAGTGGCAGATCTGCTTTAATACCTCTTTTCAAGCCTCTGAATTTGTGCCTGACTGTGCATCTGCTATTTGAGTGGCTGTTATAACTGAGGGGGCTAAAGCCTCCAAAGTAAAGCTTTAATGTAAAACGTAACCATATAGGACATAAGAACAGAACTCAAATTAGATTCAAAAAAGTAATATTGATATATGTGCAAGTTGTCCCTGTACCTATTCCAAGAGATTAGTTATCATGCCCTTGCATGCTGTCAGTGGAGGAGGACTTGGCATTGTAAACTGACCTTTGAGAGTAAACCAGAGGACAAGGCAGGGGTTGGGGATGCTTTTTTAAAAAGGGGTTGGAAGGGAAGATGAAAGAAGAAAGAAAAAGAATTGGTGGTTTAGGGACTGAAGTAGTAGCATATGGAAGCGTTGCTTGTCTGGGAGAAGAGGCCCTTCAGTTACAGCCCTTTTCCCTTCCCTGGTAGAAAGAGGAGGTGGGAAAGCACCACCAAAAAAAAACAAACCCCAAGGAGGAAATGGGAAGGACATGTTGCTCTCCCATTACGAGTGCTGGACTCAAAACGTGGATAACATCATCCTTCCTGTATCCAATTGCCTGTGTGGGCTTAAAAAAGCCGTCCACCATTTGGTGGCTGGGCTGCTTTTTTTGTCAGCTTCTGGCTCCTCTGTAAACTTCTTTGGGAGTGGTGGGGGAGGGCTGTTTATATTGATGTTAAATCAGTAGGGGAATCTCTTTTTTAACCTCCTGTAATCCTCAGGGTTAAATGTTTTCAGCTCATTTTTCAGTTGCAGTTATTTGTAGCTGGCATTCACATTTGCTCTGTAATTCAATTTAGATGATGCTGCTTGGCCCAAATTAGAGCAGACTAGTACAAGGAGCTTGGTGCTTGTGGAAAACGATCACTAACTCTGTAGTTAAGGTCATCCAAGTAGAGCAGTAAATATTTCTCTTCAGTTTTAAGGTATGGCTTTCTGGTTTGAATTCACATGTGGAATTGTGATTTATACTGTCAGCTGAGTAATCTGACGTACGATCTACTGAAAATGCTGAGCAATG
The DNA here is from genome assembly GCA_032466535.1 of Forpus xanthops. Classification (NCBI taxonomy): domain Eukaryota; kingdom Metazoa; phylum Chordata; class Aves; order Psittaciformes; family Psittacidae; genus Forpus; species Forpus xanthops. The sequence goes on along the minus strand of JASSUY010027703.1, from coordinate 10,777 downwards.
ACCTTACTGTTGTCACAAAAAAATATGTAACATTCTCATTAATCTGTGTGGTTTCAGTTCCAGCTGTTTGCCAGTTATTGATTTGAGCTTATTTTCTGAATAGCTTCCAGCTGCACATTTTTCAGAGAGATGAGATTTTATTCATACATGTATCTACTTATAGGTGAGGAATTTGAAACTGGAGCATGAGCAGGAGAAAAACAAGATCTTGTCAGAAGCATTAGAGACGCTAGCTACTGAACACCATGAACTAGAGCAGTCGCTGGTTAAGGGATCTCCGCCTCTCAGCATCATCAGTGAGGAGCAGTTCTATGATGCTGTTTCAGGTAAGTAGGGATATCCAGAATGCGAGTGCATAGCCAGAACATATCTGGTGAATGTGTTGCGGGGAGGTGAGGGTTGGGAAGAGTCCCACTTTCAGTGAAGTCTCTGCCTTTCTAATGTGGAACTAATTTTAGGAGAACGCTTCATATGCTGCTTTTAGCAGCCCACTAAAAATTTGCTTGCGTTCACCTGTAGAATTGTGTTGCTTCACATTAGCATGACCAAAAAAACCTCATGAAAACCACAGGGCAGTCATAAAGGATCTGACTGCTTGGGCATCTACGCCCTTTTTTAAAATAGCAAAACTCAAGGCTCCTATTTTAGATGTAACTGTATCTGGTAGTCTTCTGACTTGCTTTCTCCATGGTGGTGGGTGTTTTTTCTTCTGTTTTGTTAAGATCAGTCCGTAAAAATCCCTGCTTTTGAGGGATAATGAGGTTAATAAAGGCTCGTACTATTTTTATTTAGTGTACCCTATCACAGATGAAATAAAAGGATGAATCAAAGTCCATTGTGCATTTCTGAAATAGCTTTTCTTCCCCTGTCTGCTCTTCAGTTTTGTATCTTTCATATTTGCGCGTGCAGACCAAGGAAATAGTGATTTTAGAAAACTCTGAACTGCATAAGATAATTACAACATGCATTTGTATGGAGGGGCTGTACAGTACAGCTCAGTAATAGCTATACTGTTTACATTTCTGTGAGTGGGTGATCCCAGAGCACACAGGTGTCTGCAACTATGAAGGACCTGGAAGAGCTTGGGGGTGAACATAGTCTAGCTGTAGTTGATAATTATGCTGTGATGGCATACATCTCAAGCAAGTATGGAGTTGCTTTTTCTGCAATTCACACTGTCTGATGCTTCTGACAGGTAAAACAGTGTTCCCAGACTCCTTGATAGGTGTTCTGCAGTGCACAGCTTGGAGAATAAAACCAGGCTAAGTGGAATCTGTGCTCAAATATAGCACTAACACAGAAACAGAGTGAATCAATAACAGATTGGTAAATGGTAAGAAATTTATGAGGCCTTCAAGGAGGAGAAGAGATTGAAGAATACTCACTAGAAACGGGTTCTTCAACCAGAACCAAAAGAACAATTCTACTGAGAGGCCTCAGGCTCTTTTGCTTGTCTCAACAAAGCAGAGAATAGTTGTTTCTCTGGTGCTGCTGGAATGTAGTCTCTCCAGTCAGGCGTGCTTTGTGTATGTGAAAGAATATTCAGTTTTAAAGATCTATTAGTCTGTGTATCTCATAACTGACCCAGTCTCTAGAGGTTTCTTAAATTAAAGTGTCCAAAACTGCCTCTCTAGCTGAGAAGCTTCAAACAAATCACATTGAGTGGATTTGTATAGCTGTGAAACTTGTTAAGCATATATATACACATATCATAAAATCATAGAATATTTAGGTCTGGAAAGGACCTTAAGATCACCTAATTCCAACCCCCCTGCCATAGGCAGGGACACCTCACACTAAACCATGCCACCCAAGGCTATGTCCAACCTGCCTTTGTACACTGCCAGCGATGGAGCATTCACATATAAAAATCCTCTCTCCTTTGGGAGAAGTCATTTGACATAATTCATCTTGATTGCAATTTAAATAATTTTCCAGGACAGGCTCACTTTCTTGACTGCCTGTCGACTTCATCAGACTTGTGTTAGATCCTCGTCTCTAGGTTGTTCACATTCACATTCAGTGCTTTGCAGTGATTAGGGTCCTCTGTTTCTGAAGGCATGTGCCTGGGAAAGGGCACTGTTTTCTGTATTTTTTGGTAGGGGGGACATGGATGGGGGACTAGAGAAAGGGAAATGTGGCATCTTTTCCTGGCTTCTTGATATACGTTATGACTTCTACCATAAACAAAAAAGGAATTAGTATTTTGTGGGTGTGGTTTGGAGTGGGTATTTTTGGTCATCACTAGGATCCTGGTAGTACTTTCTAACTTGTTTTTCTGCCATATCTGTGGAGTCTCAACTAGAAGGCTTCTTGCCTTTGTGACAAGAATACAATGAGAGCAGGGGATATTTGGCAGTGGCTCAGAGTTTGAGCATGTGGGTCTTCTTTCTTGGGCTAATGAGAGAAAGGATTTGGTGGTAAATGTGGTTATAACAGAGAGCAGAGACTAAGCCTAATTGCCAGAAAATAAAAATGTCTATCTCCAAGAACTCTTAACATATTAAGGCTTTGTTTTCATAGCTTTTGCTAAACCTTATTTTCAGTCTGATAGGATTTTAAGTTAAATGATTTTGAATAGACATATTCATGACTTAGTAGGCTGTACAGGAGATTGAGCAAACACTGATGTATTTTAACAGGGGATGTGACAAGTCATAATGTCTATCAGTGGAAAAATGCCACTACTTTGAGAGTATTTTTTTTATTAGAATCTTTTTATGATTCCAAATCTCCACCACAGAAGTGATTTTAGAAGTGAGAGTATTGCGTAACAATTTGGCTTGCATTTTGAGCTGAAGAGTTGTTAGCTTTGACTTGACAGGTTGAAAGAAAAAGCCACTGCTGCTTTTTGATTTATTCTTTAAAAGAATGTTATCCGTATATTAGACACTTTTGCTTGTTTACTCTCAGCAAAGTATAACTAGCTGTGACAATTCAGAGCAATGCAAGACTTTTAATCAAGTTTTTGAACAAGAAGTGTATTGGAAAGGGTATGTTCACAGCAGCAGCTACTTGTCCCGATTTACCATGCTCTGATTCACATTGTAGAGCAATATAATTGCATGAACCTGACTTCTAAAACAAAGCTGAATTGGAAGATATAGGCTGGTTGCTATTGGGCACTCAGTGCATGGTAGGAGGGTAGAGCTAATCTGAAGAGAACACCACCAGAAATGTTTTTTAGTTCGAGTGTCAAGTCCTCAGCACCATCTGTTTGGCTTGCAGATCTGCTCCAACTGAGTCATGCTACCTGCTGATGTTGGCATACACCACATTGGTCACTGATAAGTCTGTGTTGTGTAGTTCTGCTTGTGGAAATTGTGGCATAATTACAGAAACATCCTTCTTTTCCAAAACTGGGGTGAGGAAGATGTTTGAAATGTAGTAGGATTGCTTACTGGGGCAATTATTTGCTGAAGTCTCTCTGGTTTTTGAGTGATGCGCTGTTACCAGTGCTTCCTGGCTGTTGAGGTAAATCCTAAATCCCTGCAACTGGAGAACAGCAGACGCTGAACATGAAAGGAAGAACCTACAGGAAATGGGAGTTATTTGTGTAACTGGAGTATGATATCCAGTTTTAAGAACAGCCAAGTTAAGAGTGTTATTAATCTGAACTCTGATGGCAATAGGTCAGTTATTAGCATTTCTCTGTGTGCTGATGGTATGCTGATCCTCTCACCATGGGAGTGGTGGAAAGGTATAATTAAACTTAATAGCACATGGAGTGCTGGAGCTCTCAGTTTCAGGATTGAATACTATGTTTAAAGCACAGAGCGGTAGGGAGGGGGGAATTTGGGGAAGGGAAGCAGCACTAATCAAATAGCAAAATTTAATAAGACCAATGGCATCTCCTAGGGAGCTGGAGAAGTTATTAGCCTTGATTAAGTATATAGACCTCAGGAAGCTTGTGAAAACAGAATTCAAATGCAGAGTCTATATGCAGTGCTGAAAAATGGCTGAGCAGGCTAAGAATTAAAAAGTACTTGATTTTTGCCTTGCAGATTAGATTCCCTGATTATATGCAGATTGCACACTTGATTTGGGAAAAGCTTAGAACTATCCTGACTTTTTCTTTAACAGATTTTATCCGAGAAGTGGGGATTTTCTGCAAAGATAGCTTTGTGTGTGTTGAGTTGGGTATTGATGTTTTTGCATAGATGGAATCTTACTATAAAAGCAGTTATTTAGCTGCAGGAATATTTAGATTATACTAAAGCTAGCCCTTAATAGTATAGCTTCAGCTGTTATGTACCACTAATGGGTACTGTGTTTATGAATAATGCGTCTAAATGGTACAAGAAATAGCAGGTCGGTTCTGTTGCTTCTGCTCACTTCCTAGTTTGTCACCAGTTACCAGCTTACTTAAAAACTGTACAAAAAGCACAGAAACTTTCTGCCCGCCCTTCCATTTTTAGGGTAGTTTGTCAAGTGGCTTTTTTGGATTGTATACCAAAACCACTGCACAACCTCGGTGAGAACCCTGCTGCCTGTGTTTAACTACATTCTTGCCTTGAATATGATTAAAAGAATGAATTCAGGTGTTTCAGAGAGTGATGGGAAACACCTGGTCAGAATTCAAACCCAACTTTGCCAGTGGTTAAACACTACCTTTCTTAGGTGTATTTATTAACCAAATACATTGGCCAATCTTTTTTTTTATCTGGAACTGAAGAATTACCAGTTGTTGCAGTAGATTAACTTGCCTTAAGTTTCTTCTGTCATTGCTTCTGCTGTTTCCCCTTGCTCTCCCACTCTTGCAAAATGTAGCTGGTGTTTTTACTGTTACCTTGGCACTTCAGGTTTCATGTGCTGGAGAGCTTCCTGCTCTTATCTCAAAGACCAGTTAAAAATCTTGGCTTCTGAACAGGCACTCTTATTCCTTCTCCCTCCACTTCAGCCCACACCCCCTTAAGTTCAACAGAGAAAAAAAACTCATTTTTCTCCTAGTCATCTGTTTGACAGCTGCTCTGTAGCAACTTGTGAATATAGATCTTTTTTTGCAGTGACGGGGGAGTATGCAAATCTTAATTCAGAAAAGAGTTAGCTGCAAGTACACAGAGAAAAGCTCAGTCTGAGTTAGTTGCCTATTGATCTGTGCTCATGATACAATACTAGGCTTGCTCATTCTGATGCCTGAACTAACACTCGAGGCTTGCAAAGCTAATTGGGTCAAAAAAGGTTGCTGAAGTTAAGGGGTTGAAAATTGAGATCTTTGGCAGGAGCTGTTGTAGTCGTACTCTCTCAATGAGAGCCATTTTGCAGGAAAATGGGACAGATGTCTCTGGAGAGCAACTTCTTGTGTATGGTTTCTTTCTTCTACTGTTCTTTATTGTATAGCATGCTCTTGCATTAAGCAAGACACATGCCCTGGAGAGGGGTGGCTGGTCATTGTCTATAGCTCTGGAAAAGTTTGCAAGTGCTGAGCTCAGTCCTGCTTAATTGTGTCTCTGCACAGCATTAGGGGAGCTGATCATGTGCAGTGTTTAAAAATCCTTGGTATACTGAGAAGCATATCAGAGAATGGTAAGTGGTTTTGGTGAAGCTCTGTTCTTCCCTTTCCACCTCTGGAGTCCTAGGTCTGTTTCAGAAACTCAAATTGAGGGCATTTGTCTTGTGACTCTTGTACCATCCAGGACAGTCTTGTTTGCGGACAGAAGAAAGGAGCTGTACGGAAGGCAGAATCTGCTTTATGTTATGGGTTTGCTTCATGGTTTTCATGTCACAGTAACTGTTGGCATAATTGAGCATCTCTTTCAATAGAGGTAGAATACTTACCTTGAAGGGATTTATGGCTTCTCATACAGTCAGAATACTGAAGCTCAAGTTATGTTATACTGCTAGAGTGTCCCTTCCTCTGTGATATTTATATATGCAGTGTTTTTCTGGCTACCTGAGCTTATAATCTCTGGAAAAGTCTGTATTTTGTGCAACAGACTTGTCCACAAGTAAAAATGCTTCTCCTTATCCTACTTGTTATATATAGTACCCACCAAACTAATGCTTTGATATGTTATACCATAATTTGGCACAGAACCAGACAGACAAATTTGGGGAAACTTGTGAGAAGATTTTCTGGAGTGCCAGTCCACTTTTTTAGCATATCCTTAGCACCAGCTGGCAGTTCTTTTCATTCCCTAGCAACTGGCTTAATTTCAGTACTGTCTTGATGAGAAATAGGGATAGATATTTTTAATGAAAGAGAAGATCTCTTTTATGCTTCTAGATCTCACTCTGTGTAGAGAGGATTGAGATGCTATGTTACAGCCCATCCATTCATCAGGATTTTGTCATCTTCTTGACCCTGCTGTAATCTGGATGTAGTAGAAAGTGCTCTTGTCACTGTCCACCAAAACAACATGCAATTCACACATTCAAATCTGCTGGCATAGTTTTCTTAAGAGAAAACAAGAAAGCACCTGGCAGCGGACATCTGTGACTGAGATATTCTTTTGAATGGACTAGTACTTCAGCAGGTTTTCATTACTACTTTTGAATTAGAATCAGTGTGTGAGAGATGACTAATCTTGCAATTATTTCTCTGGGTATTTGCAGCCAAGAGCAGTAGCATATGCTGAAAGAAGTACATGGCAGGAATGGTGTCTACTACAGTTTGGGTGTGCTTTTTTTTTTTTTTCAGAAGCAGTGGGGCTTGCATTAAGCTCTTTACCATTGAATATTGTACCTGGTTTCTGCTAAAGGATTTCCCAAATGGGACAGAAATCAGTGCATCATTACTTGTCTTGAGCTTCGTGGAACTTGCAATTGGATAATCCTTTGACAGTCTTGTCAGGTTTGAAGGAAAAACATGAAACAAAAATACAGGTTTTTGCCAGGAAATTTATATTTTCTGATTTGGGGCAAGACTGTCCCTTCTTCAGAGCTAGTCAAGCCCTGCCTGACCAGAACACTGGTTGGAAATAATGTGGTGTGTTGATACTTTTAATTTGAGATGTGATATGGATTGTACTATTAACCTACCATCCAGAGTACAACGTTTATCTTATTGATTGGTGAGCTTATCATTTAGACTTTGCTGGGACTTACGTAGCTGATACAGTCCACTGCATACAATATCTCCTTCTGTTCTTTGATTCTTATTCAGTAAGTTGGGAAGTGAAGGTTGTGGGCAGCCCTGAGTGTCCAGGAATTCAGACCAAACTTAAATCTTATCTAGAAGAAAGAGTCAATGCTTGAATGTTGAGGTAACTTAGGTAAGGTACTGGCATTTGTGTGACACTGGCACTTTTCCTGAGCAAGCTGTAGTAGCTTCAGTTTAATAACAGCGTCAAATATTGTCTCTGATAGAGGATTTTTAATGTTCTTGCTGATCATGCAGTCGGTTTGTATCTGGATGCAGACCTGCAGCAGTCAGTGGCAGTACTAGTTACTTACCAAATGGATGGCTGTCATTAGGACACAGTAGCCTACTTAGGTTTCAGTTTTGTACAAAGAGGGAAGATCTGCTAGTGACTGAAGTCTAGCACAGGCAGTAGATTCATTAACATGCACCTGGTCTTTTGTAGATTCAGAATCTGAAAAATCATTAAGTGTGTTTGAAACAACGGCCTACTCACTGGAGGACATGGATTCAAAAGATACAATAACTTCAGATGTGCCTGAGGAAAAGGTCTGTGGCAGTGGGGAGTCGCTGTCCAACGGGATCAAGAAACACAGGTAAGATGTTGTCTGTTCTTAATGGTGAGTAAAATACCACAGGAATCTCTGAAAAGCTAAGTGTGAAAGCTTTATAAACTTTCTTAGGGGTGATTGACAAATGATTGGCAGTGCTATGGTTTTATAAAGAACATTTTTCCAAGGCTGGTGTGTTCCTTTGCATTTATTTTTTGATGACCGAATCCAAATAAGTAAAAATAAAATAGAATGTGCTATATAAAAATGGCCACGCTTGGTTTTTAATAGATCATAGTGAAATCTATGTGGATTTTAATTCCTTCATGTATCTTTTATGATCTATGCCTCCTATTGCCTCCTTACTTTCCAGACATTTGATCCTCCTGTTGGTATGGGGAATGAATGAAAAATATTGTTAGCCTGGCATCAGAAACTCAAATGTGAACAAAGGGAGTCTTATTCCAAAAGTCTCATCCATGTTTTATGTGCTTATTTTGTGTTGTCAAGTGATCCATTTTTGTTTGTTTCCTTGCCGATAACAGAGGACAGTAGGTCTGGAGTTAATGAGATGTAATAGACACCACCATGCTCGAGTTTCAGTGAAAGGACAATATAATGTTTATGCTAGAAATCAAGCCAGTCTTAAGCGTGTTTTCAAAAAGACTACTTTGGAAATATTTTGTATATGCAGAATGATCATGGGGATTCCAGATTTGTGTAAAACCAGGAAATTATTACTTAATTTTACAGAAGCAAGCAAGCAACACTGCTGTAATTACTTGGTATACTAAATAGTTAAATTGCACTGACTGTTGAAGTATGTGGTAATGTCAGAGACCTGGTGTTTCAAGGTTCAACCTCTCCCTCCCACGCTAGGCAAAGACTAAGGCAAATAAGGGCTTGGGTGGAATAATGGGGTGATTTGGGAAGGTAACATAAAGCGGCTGACTAAGCTTATTGCTCTGTGCTGTTGTGCTATTACCAAGGTGGCATTTATGGCCTTGGCTAAGTGTGTTTGCTAATTAGAGCAGGAAGTTCAGGGTTGGGGGAAAGCGATAGGTAAAGGTGGACATCTGAATTGCATTTATTGCCTTGGAAACTGTGAGGAGAAAAGAAGCAATTCTCAATCAGCATTAAAATGTTGACATGCATTATCTTGAAGAGTTTAACAGGAATCAGTCTTTTTCTATGTATCATTTACTATACAAAAGAAATAATTTGGCCAAGTTTCCATAACACTGTATAATGCTGTAGAACTGTAGGGTGCAGATGACTGAAGAAGCATTTAAGATCTGGTGGTCTTATAAAGGGGAATGAAAAGCAATAAACAAGAAGAGAGGGGACTTTTTACAAGGTCATGTAGTGATAGGACAAAGGGTAATGGCTTTAAACTGAAATAGGGGAGATTTAGGTTACGTATTAGGAAAAGGATTCTTCATTATGAGGATGGTGAGGCACTTGAACAGGTTGCGCTGAGAAGTTTTGGCTGCCCCATCCTTGGGGGATTTGGATGAGCAGCCTGGTCTAGTGGAAGGTGTCCCTGACCATGGCTGGGAGGTTAAACTAGATGGCCTTTAAGGTCCTTTCCAACCCAAACCATTCTGTGATCTCTGCATATGTTGTTTCTGAGTTATGTGTCTTTTAGCAGCAAAGAGAGTAGAGGGTGTTGGAGTAAAATGAGTCTCTGGCTAATAATGAATTGCTGAACAGAATTGAAAACTATGATAAAAGTAGAAAATTTTACATATAGGTAATAATGTATATTTTAGCTTTTTTTATCAGATATCTTGGTGACACATGGGGACTTGTCCACAAAAATATTGATGCAAACTGTTTCTCCCCAGAGCTCAGCCTATTTAAACTTAACCTCTGAGATAACCCTCTTGGTGAGAGTTGTGTGGTATTTCTGGCCTTGTTTCTCTGGCTCTTGGTGGCAGTGGTGTTTGGCCTAGTACAAGATCTGTTTGACAGGACTTCAGGACTGTTGCCTACCTGGAGCTGCTGGCTTCAGTTTGTGCCTTTTGGTTTTGAGGCTAGATAGAGGGCATGTGGTTAAATACGCATTGTCTGTGATGTTACTTGTGTCCTGTTCGGAGCAGAAACCTTAACTTCTTGATACTGTGCAAAGAGAGAGGGTGTGAATGTTTTGACAGCTGTTAATTCCACCTTTACACCCTTGGGTTTGCTTAACTTGCATTTGCATTAACCACATGCGAACAAGTCACAGAAGAATAGACCAGATTAAGTTCTTTTGCTTAAAATCTCCGTAAATTCCTGTAATACCTCAGATGCATTTGGGTTGCACATGACAGTACCTACACTGTTTAGCAGTCATAGAATCATAGAATAGTTGGGGCTGGAAAGAACTTAATCATCTAGTTCCAACCCCCCTGCCATGCGCAGGGATGTCTCCCACTAAACCATGACACCCAAGGCTATGTCCAACCCGGCTTTGAACACTACCAGCGATGGAGCATTCACAACTTCTCTGGGCAACCCATTCCAGTGGCTCACCACCCTCACAGTAAAGAACTTCCTCCTTATATCCAATCTAAACTTCTCCTGTTTAAGTTTGAACCCATAACCCCTTGTTCTATCACTAAAGTCCCTCATGAAGAGTCCCTCCTCAGCATCCCTGTAGGACCCCATCAGATATTGGAAGGCTGCTTTGAGGTCTCCACGCAGCCTTCTCTTTTCCAGGCTGAACAGCCTCAACTTTCTCAGCTTATCTTCATAGGGGAGGTGCTCCAGTCCCTTGATCATCATCATGGCCCTCCTCTGGACTTATTCCAACAGTTCCCTGTCTTTCTTATGTTGAGGACACCAGAACTGCACACAATACTGTAAGTGAGGTCTCACGAGAGCAGAGTAGAGGGGCAGGATCACCTCCCTCATTCTACTGGTCACACTCCGTTTGATGCAGCCCAGGATATGGTTGACTTTCTGGGCTGTGAGCACACACTGAAGCTAGATCATGTTTGGTTTCTTATCCAGCAGCACCCCCAAGTCCTTCTCTGCAGGGCTGCTCTGAATCTCTTCTGTGCTTAAACTGTAGCTTTGCCTGGGATTGTTCTGACACAGGTGTAGGACCTTGCACTTGGCATGGTTAAACTTCATCAGGTTGGCATCAGCCCACCTCACA
>JASSUY010027702.1:2376-22706 GCA_032466535.1 Forpus xanthops | reverse complement strand
AGCCGAAAATCCAAAACACAGTGCTCACCAGCTACTGCTTAAAGAAAAATGACTGCTGCTGCTGAACCCATGACAGATGGCCAAATATATAATTTGTCTTAATTTGCTGTGATTGTATACTACTGCCCTATATAGATCTCAGTATTCACCCCTAAGTCATTACAGACCCGCTGTTAAACCAGACGGTGACACCACTAAGACAGAATCTATAGAGAGCTGCCCAAATTCCTCTCTGTGCAAGGATTCACAACAAACAGTTCCAATTCCTCAGTTTCCTTGTAAAGAGAGAAAAAGAAGCAAAGGTCTATTGCTTCTGACTGAAATAAAAAAAAAAAGAGAGGAAAAAGCAGACTGCAGGGCAAGTAGAACTGTACCAACAGTGATGAGAATTATGACTAAGATGTGTTTCTCCACTTTTGCTTTTTGCATTACTAGTTTTTAAACAAGCCCCAGTGAGACTGGGAAATGCTCAGAGAGAAACTTCCTTCTTTAACCAAGAAGAACTGATAATCACTCTTCCAGACATCCCAGGTTTCAATCCAAAAATAACATAGGATGAGAACAAAACCTTTCTGAAGTATGGAGCAGGTTAAAGCAAATGGGTTAGATGGCATTAAAGCTGTACTCCAGCTCTGCTCCAAACAGAACGTCAGTAGAAAAGGCACAATGATGTAAAATCATGATAGGGATTCAGAGGCTTCCAGCCAGGACAGCCTGGACATCAGGTTGCAGCAAAACCAATATCCCTGTGCTGGATTTCTCTGCTCCTCTGTCTTTCCCCTGTACTCAATACCGAGGGCTGGGTCACCCGTGGTTTTCTTTCTGGCTAAAAAGAGGCTTTGTCAGCAAGAACAGCAATTTATGCCTGAAAAGCTGCCTTTCTCTATAGCAGGAAATCTACTGCAGCCTCTTAATTTACAAAAGTGACAGATTAGAAGCATTTCCAGAAGCCACATGGAGTGTAGCTCCATAGAACAGAGCCTTCACCTCACACCTTTGCCAGTGCCATTTATTCACCATTTGAAACTCTCCTGTTACACGCTTTTGTTTTTTCCTTTACCATGCCTTTCTGAACAAGTATCAGACAGTGACAGATATGGGGATGTAGAATCATAGAATACTTAGGATTGGAAAGGACCTTAAGATCATCTAGGTCCAACCCTCCTGCCATGGCCAGGGACACCTCATACTAAACCGTATCACCCACAGCTCTGTCTAACCTGGCCTTGAACACTGCCAGCGAAGGAACATTCATAACTTCCTTGGGCAAGCCATTCTAGTGCCTCACCACCCTTACAGTAAGGAACTTTTTCCTTATATCCAATCTAAACTTCTCCTGTTTAAGTTTGCAACCCATCACCCCTTGTCCTATTGCTACAGTTCCTCATGAAGAGCCCCTCCCCAGCATCCTTATAGGCCCCCTTCAGATCCTGGAAGGCTGCTATAAGGTCTCCAAGTAGCCTTCTCTTCTCCAGGCAGAACAGACACAACTTTCTCAGCCTGTCCACAAATTTTCTTCCAGGTTTTCTACAAGAAGTAACATATCTCTACCTGCCTAAGCACAGGAAAAAGCCCAAGATGAGTTGTGATCCACTTCTAAGACACATTACGTACCCCTCAACATGACAGGTAAAATTACTACTCTTTCCCCTCATGCTACCCCTTGCCAGCTAGATAGGGGGAAGAAATCTGGCTTTCTCCTTGATAAAAGTGGGGATCTGGAAAGGAATAAAAGAAAATGCAAGATTACTGGAAAATGCACTAGGCAATAGAACACTAATGCAGAAGTTGGAGCACAGGGAAAAGGTGGTGGGAGTAAGACCAGAGGATTATAAAGAGGTTCTTGAAGTACATTTGACCTCTTCCTCTCCCTCCCTGCCCCACGTGTCTAAACAGATGAACAGCATGGGGTGGGGCACTGAGGAGCAACATCATCACCCCTCCCTTCCCTGTACAGCACAGCTCTGCTTTCCCTCCTATACTTGCTCCTGGCCTGGCTTCCTTTATAAAAGCTATTGAATAATCATGCTATAAGTGATGAAGTGAGAAGAACGCCACATTTTCAACATAAGAAAATATTTCTTCAGATCTGCTTGGTTCTGGAAAGTTCCTGTTCTTGTCCATTTGCTTATGACACTCTACCTTCCAAATTGTTACAGGTGTTTAAACAAGAAACAGTACATGGCATATAGGGACAGAATATGTTAGGAGACAGCTAATTTCAGCTGCATTGGCTCCAACAAAGCCAATACAGTTAATGTTTCTTTTTAATCTGAATATATATTTTTTTAATCTAACATATTGGTACATTCTAACATCCAGTAACTTGGGGCAGAACTTTTAATCTGCTCTATCCACGAAGTCTCTACACACAGATTACAACTCTGCTTTCCTACTGAACAGAAATGCTTTGAGCAGATGCTATTATAACAAACCTATACATTTTCCTGTATTCTCCTCTTTATTAGCAAAAATTTTGTTCACCAAAGGGGTTGTCAAGCACGGGAACGGACTGCCCAGAGTAGTGGTTGAGTCAAGTGTAGATGTGGCGCTAAGGGGCATGGTTTAGTGGTGGACTTGGCAGTGCTGGGTTAATGGTTAGACTTGATCTTAAGGTTCTGTTCAAATCTAACATGCTATAATTCTACAATTCTAAACACTACCTGGCTTCTTTCTTTTCCCGGTACATTTCAGCTGTTTGATCTAGGTTAGAAATAAGGAGCTATAAAGGCCATTGGTAACAGTATCAAGGGGAGAAAGTTGCACTGATACCACACAATGAAGTTCCTTCATAAATCTTAGAATCATGCTTATACAGACAAGACCACCGGTACACATTAGACTGTCCTGTTCTGGAGGTGGAACTGGGATCCTCTCATGTCCAAAACAGCCCTTGAAAAGCCCTGAATAGAGGAAGCAGCATATATACCTGCCTGCTAAGTCCCAAAATTTAGTGCTGGGCACCCTCCAATGGATAAGCACGTTTACAGTAATTCTGATCCAGAACTGCCCATGAGGAGTTAGCACTCATTCAGAGAATGTTCAGAGTAAAATACTCTCTATTCAGTGTGATTTAAAAATACTTCTGATTGCTTTCCACAGAAATTAAGCTTGTGCAATAAAAATGTGTGTACATATACATTCATAGCTCTGCATAGCTCTCAAACACATTGACCAGCTTCATCCAAATTTGGGAAGTGGCAGTATTTCCAAGCTAACCACATGCCCAGAGGTTTCACAAAGTGACAAACCCTTCCAATGCCTTCTGCAGCAGAAAGATTTCAGGCCCGTTAGACACTGGAGGACCTTCACAATGTGGGGTTGCAAACATGGAGACAACTTCTGCCCAATTTCACACCCTCTCAAACATCATCAGCTATTACAACAAAACAAAACTCTGAAAGAAATCAGATGTCACTTATTCCATTGACCATGGCACTGTTTGTTTTCCCTAGACAAGATGAGATCCAAATGCTATGGACTATGAGCTCCTTTAACACACAAATATATACATAAATACATATATAGATACATACACATACAGAGATACACTGATCCAAGCCAAACAAATAAATATCCTGCCTTCTACCTCCTCTAAGCCATCTGTTTTCCAGGTATTGCTTTGTACTATCATCTTAGAAGCTACACTGACCTTCAAGCCACTTAATGATGAAAATCTCTGCGGGATTTGATTACACATTTTTGCTTTTAAGCAGATGCTAAAAACAGCCATCTTCCAATCTGCACAATTCCATTGTTGTTTTTTTTTTGTTTTTAAAATACATACCCCTGAGCCTCACAATTCCTTAACGAGAAATTTCTCTCTTTCAAAAGCCTCTAAATCAACAACTACACTTGCCATGTAACATGGAACTCCTGCTTTCTGCTGGACACAATTTCACAGGCAAGGGCTACTATCAACTAACAGCACAGGAACCCAACCCTAACTTTTCTATCAAAGCTGTAAAATTAAGACCTTAAGTGAAAAATCTGAATTTAAAGGTTCAGGCCCTCTTTTAAACTAAAATGACCACTGAGAGCCATAGCCAGGCAGGTGCCAAACGAAAAATCAATTGATTTTACTGCTTGTTTCATGACTCAACATGAAACAAATAGCTACAGCTCATTCAGAACTTCATGAGTTATTTTTGCACACAGCAACATGTTTGCAAGTTCCATGACTAATTCTTCAAAACAGTTTCAACAAACACAACTACCTTCTTTGAGTAATATTTATTTGCTCCCACTTCATAGCAGGTGGAAAACAACTGACTTAAACAAGAGCCTACTTCAAGCAAACTGTTATTCAGATATTGCCAATGCATGGGACCCTGCTGAATAGACACTGGAATCTTACAAATGCAAAATCAGAGGCCTGCATGACTTACTTATGGAAATAAAAGATTTGACTGAACTAAAAGGAGATACACAGTATTATCATGTTGATACAAGATAAATGGGAATTGAAATAAAGTAACTGTCCTACATTGGTGTCCCTGCTGTGTTCCTTTCAAGGATCTTTAATGTGATAAACAAGAGCATACATCCATCCAATCAAATGGCAAACACAAATTCACCTTTGTTATGCTTATTCCTAACCTCTGTTCTCTCTTTCATTCTTTTTGACTATCATTTCTTAGAACTTAGTATCTGTATTCCACAGTATTCCCCCATACAACTTTAGCTACCATTCCAAGAAAATAAGTCAACGTATACAAGATGTGATTAGGGATGGAGGAGACTCTAATAAAGCCTCGCAAAAATCTAGCAGAAGCCAGTGCACACCAAATGTTTTGGCTTATATGGCTCTTTGAGGAAAGACTGACTTTTTTATATATAAAAATCCCACAGGGAAGTCAGGTCAGTGACTCAGGCTCTTTCACTAACGACAAAATAACAAGCCACTTTTATATCTCCAAATCAGAAAAACAACTGAAAGTCTGAATTACTCAATCTCACTAAAAGCACTCTGAACAATCATTTATGCTCATGTTCTTTGCATGTCATACTTTTGTAATCACTACCTCTCCTTCTGGCAATTTTGTTTAAGTTTTATTTTTTGAAGCATGTTATTGCCAGGGAGTTGCTCTGTAAATATTATTACTGGAAATGATAGATTATTTGTGCACATGGTGATTGAAAAATTCATAATTAACACCTTGTTACCTCCCCAGGTGTATATTGGTATGTACACTGAGAACCCGAGCCAAAAAAATTCAGCTGCTAAATCATTCAGCTTAGCACTTTCTTTCTGTGAATGTCCTGCTAAATACACACATTTAAGTAGTGGTAGCTATGTGTTTCCTAAGCTAGCCATAGTTGAAAGTAAAAACACATACCACATAAAGCCAGCTATGGTGTATCAAAGACTTATTCATTTTACCTGAACACATAATTGATGTACTGTTGGTCCAGATCACTGCAAAAGGAGGGAAAGAAAAAAAGATATTCTTTTAGTACCACAGTTCACTTGGTCGAAGAGATCTGTATGTTAAATAGCATTATAATATTGTAATATTATATAATATTATAAATGACACATTAAAATTAGGTAATACTAACATTATAATTAGATACATTCTAACAATAAACTATTTACATTATCAATATATGAATCATATTAATTTACATATATATATTACATACTAACACATCGTTTGCACATTGTTTCTATTGTTACTATGTCAGTGAGAATCTCATTTAAAGTGAAGATAAAGTGAGACCTACTAAAATTTAGACCTTTTAAGCAGAGCTGGAAAATGGTTTTGAAATAAATGAGCTTAGTCATATTTTATATATATATATAAATATACGTGTATTACGTACATATACATAATATGCAGTGGTAACATATCTATCTCCTTTGATATACAGAACTGCAGATGATAGACACTGTAAACATGTAATGTCACCTGTTTTCAATACAACTATTGTCTGGCATGTTTATCTAACGTGCACATGGGATTAGTGTAAGATTTTCAAGGTACTCAGCCATCCCAGTCCTTTGGGAAGTCACCAACTGGTAAATGCTTTTGAGACTGTGCCTCAAAGGGAGACACTGACAGATTCAAACCATGCAGCTTTCAAGGTTAACACAAACTAATATTTCCTTTTAATGCCTGTGCCAGTAACTAGAGGACCTTTCAGAACTGAGTCATTACCCTTTGATAACACACTGTTTAAAACTAATTCAGTGAGTTAGGCATTTGACTATCAATAACCACATGCTATTGTTACCAACAATAAATAAGGCTCCTCTTGCAAGAGAAGTCATTAATGATTAACCAGGAATGGCTCAGTTCACACTGATAACACAGAAATACTTACAGTTTACTGGACTGCTACACGGATGTGCCTCTAACCCTCTTTGATAACAATCTCTTTCTTTTTAAAAGAATATGAAAACACATTACCTTAAAGAGTTAGGTTTCCACAACTCGTGAAATACTTTGTAAGCCCCTGTAATTGAAATGACATATGTAATTGCTGTAACATGCAATCACTGTGACAAACCGTGCTTATTTGGCCATGATACTTGCAGATAGGGAACCCCTCTGAATTACAGTCTAGCAACATGGCACAAAGAATACCTAAAGCATGAGTAAAATGAACCTATCACTTTAAATTAATGGTTTTCAAAGCATTATAATCTCAGAGTACTGTCATGCTATGTGCTTCTTCTAGTTCTGAAGAAAACTCCTAGCTCCTAGTGTGTATGTGAATACATACAGAAAAGTGTCACAGAATAGTTTCTTCAGCCCACCCCATTTTTGGGTACTTTCTATGATGTGTTTACCTATGTAGACTCGTACAGTTGTTGGCTCTGAGCCATCTTTCCTTTTCAGAGTTCTTCCAGCTCTAGGGTCACCAGGTTCTTTACATACTTGACCTACCCACCTCTTGGCTCCCATTTCTATTCTGGGAAAGCCTTTAAGCACTCAAGAATATGGCTTCAAGCTCTGTGTTTTTTTTAGACCCCTTCTTCAAGGCTTTGGTTGTTTTGTTTTTCTTACGCACAAAGAGAAACAGAAAATTAAAAGCAAATTCAGCAGAACGCTATGGAACGGATGCCTGCAATTCTGTCTCCATTAGACAAGCCGAAGCATAGAACACGTCCTTTCTCTAATGCTCTGTCTTGATTAGCTGCGCAACAAGTTAATTCATCTGTTTGCCCTTCCTTGTAGCATCTTTAGTTTGTGTCAGTTAATAGGAAATCTAATTACACAAACCCACCCACCCCCCCCCCCCCAAACGGGTTTATCAACAACTTTCTCTCCAAAACAAGAGAAATGGAAACAAGTTATATTTTGAGCATAAACATTATGTTGGCACTTCCTACATGTTTCAAACACACAGAAGGGACCTTCTGAAGACTCTCTAAGCAGTTTTCCACCTCCATGGCCTAGCACTGTTTTACAAATGAGACCTCTTGGCTTTAAGAAAGCAATAACATCACTTGTTACAGCAAACAAGTATGTGAAGCGAAAAATTCTTAGCTTTTTGTTTTCTCTAAGAGCAACTGTTTAACATATAACATTTGCTAAAGGAAAAAAAAAAAAAGGAAAAACTATTCTATGATTCTATTTCTTATTCGTATGCTATTAACATTTTGAATGAGATCTCTGGACCTCCCTAGACACACAAATACATATATACATATTACCTCTGCCCTGAAAAATTTACAGTACAGATAGACACAATAAAGAAAGAATCTTCCCTAATTTACAGACAAGACTTAATGTACGAATGAGTCACTCACTAAGACTATCGGACAGCTAAGAACCAAACAGAAGTCCCTTAATATCCAGCCTAATGCTCCAAAAGACACAAATCTCCTAGTTAAAAAGTACTACCCTCTCTTTCTTGAGATTTTCTGGGTCTATCTGTTTCTAGCTTTTCAGGGAAGAATTGTGATTTATCCAAATCAGTGTTTAATCTGAAACAGACAAAAGAAAACCTGACAGGTTATGAAACTAATTGTTAAAATTCTTTTTTAAATGCATATGATTGCATAAAAATCCCAACATTTCAACATCCTTCCTCTGGGAGCACATTCCATGGTATTTTAGAATATTTCTGTCAGCTTTTAAATAAAATCAGTGCGTGCAATAAAGCTCCAGCTACAAGTTCTTGCTTTTTTTTTTTTTTTTCATGTTTCTTTTCCCCTCAGAAAGAAGCATCTCTTAGTAGGCAACCATCAAAAACTCTCAGAAAAGCTTAGTGCTGATTAAAATTGTATGCGCATTTTCTCATTCAATGTTAACTGACTGCAATATCTAGCTTATTCTGTTGTTGTTTTCAATGTAAGAGATATAAAAGGAATGCATTTCTTACATTTACTGAATTTCTTCATTCTTTCCAAGTGTTTTTTACATCAAGAACTTTAAATATCAGTAACTTCATAATAAAGCTGATTTCTTCAACACATTCAGTCTTTCTACGTCTGTTTCTGAAAGAAATTACTTACCAACACAGATCAAGTGAATTAGAGCCCATAAATAACCATTTGGATCAAACTGCAATAAAGAACATCTACATAAATAAAAGCACATTCAAGTAAACATACTTATTGCTATTTCCCTGCCTTTAGCTTCACAAAGCAAGTATAGTCAGTAGGAGCTGAACTACTCTACAAAGAAAGAGAAGTTGATGAAAGAAGACTAGGAAGACTAAAGTTTTTCCTGTCCCACTTAGAGATTTGGCATACACCCGTTACCCAGGTTCTCAGCTAGTCTTGGGAAGAGCAGCTCTATTTCTTTCAGACATGTACACCATCTTAAACAGTCTGAACATATAGACTCCAGTCTGTTTAGTCTTGTCTTGGCAGTCAGGGAGGGGCAAAAAGATCAGAGGAACATCACTAAGGTTTTTCTTCCCTTGTCTCCTTTTCCCTCTCAGCCCCTGCAGCAACTTAACTGGATCTCCTCCTAAGGCTCCAGCTAACTACAGAGTATCCAAAAGAGTGCTTTACACAGATAACTGTCTCTGAGCAAGGTAGATTCTCTTCATCAATGGGGAATAATAAACATTTTTGAAAGGAATTCACCTGACATGTTTTAGATGTCTGCTTTCTGAGGAGATGAATGATACACCAGAAATTCCTGCTCTGCACCACAGACTACAAGGAGAGCTAGTGCAGGTGCAACAATTCTGATTACTACATTTGATCAGATGCATCCAGACAAGTTCTCAGATTCATCCTATCTGACTTCACATATTAACTAAAGTATCTAAAACAAGGAAGCAGCCTTCCTAAGACCCCAGAAAAGCACCTCTAAGGAATAGATCTTTGCTGGACTAAGTGCTCTCTGAAGGTACCTCCTTTCTTTCTCCAGTAGCTACAGTTATTATAAAGCTAATTCAGGTACCTCCTGAAAGTATGTG
The DNA here is from genome assembly GCA_032466535.1 of Forpus xanthops. Lineage (NCBI taxonomy): Eukaryota > Metazoa > Chordata > Aves > Psittaciformes > Psittacidae > Forpus > Forpus xanthops. The sequence continues at coordinate 13,322 of JASSUY010027702.1, read as the reverse complement.
CAATTAATCCAAATGTAAATCATTAGCTCTAAGCCCTATAGGAAGTTAAACCACAGTTTCCCTACTGATCATCTTCACTGAAGTATGTCTGCTCAGAAGTTTTATCATGATGCAAACACATTAACACCAGCAAGACTACAACACAGCAGTAGACAACATTTTTAGTTCCTTCACAGGAATTCCATCCTAGTTTACAAGTAAAAGCTACAACCCTTATACACTAACAAGATGTCAAACATCAAGATCTAACTTGAGCTGCTTTACAAAGCAGAACTCACCTGTGTGTCACATAAAGGAAGGCACACTGCTGCTCCCAGGAGGCACACCACACTGTGGAGAAGAGAAAAAACAAACAGGACCAAACCCTTGTAAGCTCAATTTGTACTCTCAGCAAAGTATAGGCAATTACACTCAATTTTACACTGACATTTGATTAATTTTTATTCCATATTTAAAAAGTAATTTTTGTCACCAAAGCTTTTATATCATAGATTCATAGAATAGTTAGGGTTGGAAAGGACCTTAAACTTATATACAGCAAACTTGTACAAAAAGCAGCACAAACACCACAGCAGTGATGAAAACAAGCTTTTTGGTAAGGAATATTATTCTTCATTTGTCATCTGGCTTCCCTAGGTTGCTTCAGAAAGCCAAAAATCAACAAATTTCTGACCATCAATGGCTAACAAAGTTCTTTCCTTAAGGTGAATTGCCTATTACAACAATTCCAGCAAAGCTGATTCCATTAAAAGTTATGATGCAACTCCAGAACACAGAGCAAAGTGAGTGAGTGGTATTACACTAGAAATGGATTAAGGACAGCACCAGTCCTCCTCTAGTCCTCTGACTTGGACTAAATAAATTCTTAACCTGTGGCTGAGTAAGTATTTCTACAAGCCACACTGAATACTCTGATGTGGAATTTCTGTGGACTGCTACTTTTAACGTAACAAATATTTGCTCTTGCAGCTTATTTTCCTGCTCTCCAGGAGCATAAGAAAATACAGAATTAAAGATGATAAAAAATCTGGCATCCTTGACAATAATCCAGTGGTTAAACCAAGGCCACACTAAGATAATGGAAACAACAGGAAGAAATTAGGAAGATGGTGCCTCTACACTAAATAATAACTCAACATTATCTATTCTAAGTACACTAAAAGATTACAGAATGTGCTGGACAGCAAACATGCAATATTCAAGGGGATGGAGAGAGGGTAGAATAAAGCTTTTAATACATGATTGGCTGACTTCTCTTTTTCCCTTTCTATCTCCTTTTTGAAGCCAAAATAACTAGGGCCAACCAGGGCTGGTAGGTTGTGTGGCTTAATATGAGAGATTCTACAGAACTGGGTATCACTTACTCTTTCTTTCTTTCTTAGGAAAGGCACTTTTAGCTATTTTCTATCATATTAATTATCTTTCTCTGACTGCTTAGGATTACATTTAAGATTAATGGAACATCAAACCTGGCTTCCATGTTTCCAAAAACATTCCTACAAACACTGCTTTGTTATTCAGAAGACTGGCCTTTTTTATTTTTATAAGGAGAAAAAAGGTATTTATTTAAGCAGTGGTGTGGAAAAAAAAAAAGAAAAAGAAAAAGGAAAATACATTTTAAAACTATTTCATTATTCCAATGTCGCAATTTAGGCTCATTGCCCACGGGAATGTGCCTTTCATTCTTCATTGTTTTGGTGCACCATTATCTGAAGCAAACACAGAAGCTGGAGCCAAAACAAGTCTGAATCTGAATGTGAGCACTTTTAAAAGCTTACCTACAGACTTTCAGATGAGAGGTCTGCTGTAAAAATGAAAGTATGAACAAAAAATTAAAATTTAAAAATAAAAAGGGTGAAATACTAGTTTCTCCTTACAAAACCAGGAAAATGATGACAGCTGATCTTACTGTACCACACACATTAAAAATCCTGTCAGCAACACTCAACAGTGCATTATGTTTAAGCACTGCTTAGCAAATGTAATTTGAAAAGAAGAACCAGGATTACAGATTAGCCTATTTTCAACTTTATTTACATTTTCAGATTACTTACCAGCAGGTAAACCTAAAACCAGACATGACTTTACACTTGATCCTTAAAGTTAACTTGAACTATACCCAAACTGTGTATTTTATGTACTCAAATATCAAGTATTCTTAATTTATTAGGTACAACCAGGGGTCTAAACTCTTGAGAGTTTCCCAATCCTTTAGTCCAAAATTATTCCCCAGAAGCTTCCTAGCAAGATCTGTGGCTGCATTATCCTTGTGCATAGTGCTCTTGTTTTCAAAAAGGAGTTATAACCAGGAAAATATGAAACACTTTGTCAGGGACACTAATCAGAGGACAATGACATAGGGACATGCCATAGTACACACTGCTATGTCCCTTAGGCATAACCTTAGTGACCTCTTCAGTTTGTTAGGAGTAGCAAACATCGGTCACTTATTTGTCTTCTATATACACAATAGATGTAATGATTGGAAAATCCCTTCCACAGCAAGCCAGAGGCCACTGTAGAAATGACTTTGTGATTAACGATTTCTCAGAGCTACCTCACACAGTAGCTCTCTGGTCAATTAGAAAACCATTTCATAGCCAAAAAAAAGAAGGATTCCCAATGCCGTTTGTGAGAAAGAAACCAGTCTCTTCCTACAGGGTGCAGGGATTATTCTCCTAACTTTAAGAGAGATTTAAGACTTGCGACAGATTCTGAAGCATTCAAAAAAATCTAGAAAGGCACTGTTATTCCTGCATTTCATGTAGAGATGAGTTCTATCTACAATCATATAATACACTAGATATAGAGGTTAGATTTAGAGACCCAGACCTTTTCCCTCTCAGCTCAATGATAATCTTACATGGGGCATGAGAGAGGGTGGATATTAATTTTCAAAAGGGAAAACCAAGCAGGATCAAACCAGTCTTAAAAAAACAGATCAAACTGTTGATACACATTTGCAGAGTTTCATCAGCTAAAGGGGAAAAGAAAACATCAAGAGAAATACTTGTCAAGAGCAAAGCTCTGGGTCTCATTAATGACTAGCTATCATTGCAAGATTAGAAAAGCACATGGCACTAATGCCCATATTAAAAGAAATCTGGTGTTTTATTACAAGGCAGTTATATCACAAGGGATACCATGAATGTGTCAATTAAGAGATTAGTTACCTCTTTCTGCACAAACTTCTGGAACCCATAGGTTATAACTTCTGACGCATTGTGCATAGTGAGGAACACTGGGATTGGCTGCCATTGGGAGAGAAGAAAAATGCCCAAATCAAACCACAAGTCACACACACAGGAAAAGGCACTCCTCTAAGGGACAGCTGTCCCACATGCTCATGATTTTGGGGTGTGTTTTAGTTTTTTAAGCTGTAAACCCACACTGCATCTCCCCAAAAGGGACTTAGACACATTCCAAGCATTATTACATGGCACAGGCATCTTTAAACACAGACCCTGCTTGCTGCTTCTCTCACTTCTGAGTGCTCAGTCAGTTTGCTTGCATGCAACTGCCTCACAGTGAGATTTGCTCCAGGTTTCTGCCTCTAGTTTTGCCTCTCTGTTCAAATATCACAGCCTCCACAGCAAGTGGTTCTCATTAGTTTTCCCACCTCTGTCTACTGCTCCTAAGAATACAGTCTGACTCCTAGCAACAGAATTATGGGCAAGATGATTTTAGGTGATTGCTTTCAGTTACTGCTAGGAAGAGCTGCCCAAAATTAGAGTAGAAATACAATAATTCATACACAAGTGATGGCAAAATTCTACTCACTGAGGTATCTGGACACCATCCCAACATGAAATCATTAAGAAATAAACCTCAGTGATAATAATAATGAATCAACCACCCATTGCCTCAGGCAAACCCAACCAGAATTACTGGTTCATAATACTTCCTCCAAATTAGATCCATGGTCTCTCAAACAGTTGAAACAAGCAATTCTCTGCTCTGATTAAGATAACCTAAAGACTCAGTTTTAGGAAGCACTATTTCCCCACTTTTGCATAGTATTTAAATTATGAGTAGAGAACAAGTTAATTTCTCAGTGATATCCATGCCTTTTCAGGTGGTATAAGCTGCAAATACCTCTTAAATTTGGCTATACATTCTAAAATCTGTATTTTCTGGATTTTTCCTCTCTTTCCCATAAAGCCAGATAAGTATCACTAATTATACATTTTAAGTTTAAATACAACTGGGGTGGATCCATAAACACAACATTTGCACCAAGATAGCTTTTAACACCTCTAAATTAGCAAGGAAATCACAGAAACACAGCTGGCATAAAGTTGTCAGCCCCAGCTTCACTGGTTCTGAAAACTAATTCCCAGTCCTGTCACTGGATGACTAAGAGCATAAACCCAGAAGTATATAATATAAGCACCCTGACCTTGATAGAATAATAGGAAATACAAGAATTAACCATACCCAAGGAAAGTTGACAGAAGAATTTACATTATTCCTTTTGTGAAGCCAATTTGTTGGGTCTTATTTTCCTCCCCCTTGCTTTTGGCTCTTCCAAATGTGTTTTGAAGCCAACAATGGCTCCAGTTTGTGCAGCCTAGTTAACCTTCTCCATATGTCTGTTGCCTTTGATGTATTTCTTAAATTTGTGAGTGGGCTTAATGCTTACAAAAAAGAAAGGTTTACTGGTTGGGCAGGTAGGGAGAACAGACTCTGTACAAACCTCCCATCACAGCTCTGCATACTTTTGTTAGTGCATCACAGTCCGGAGCTAAGCACTCCTCCAGTTTCAGCCCTAAACTCCAGAGCAGGGGAGACTGCCAGCACCTCTAGGGAGAGGCACAAATAGAGATTAAGACTGTACAGTGTACAGGAATGTCTGAAGGTGGGCCTCCCTGGATTTGATCAAAAAAGTACACATAATTTCTGCTTTAGCAATAAACCCACTCAATTCAAAAATATGCTGCTGAGGTGAACCTATTCAGGTGCAAAATTGGGAGAGTCCATTTTCCTTCTCACTGTCACAAAATTGTTGTACACAAAGTTACTGTAATTAAAGCTTACCTGCAGGATTGAATTTAGCCCCAGTACAAGGCATTACTTAACTATGGCCTAAAGCAACTTGTGCTTTTGACCTTCCTCCTAAAATGTCCACAGAATTAGGCCTCTAAAACCCTATTCAGCTACAACAAAAAGCCATTCAGAAATGGAAGATGCTCCTTAAAAAAGATTTGGGATATAACCTCCTTAAGAAAGTTTTTGGGATATAAGTCAAAACCACTCACAGCCCCCTCTGCCACTCCAGTACATCTCACTCTTGAATGACCTGAGCAGGGAGGGACACAAGGGAGACAGGTAACTTAAGGGATGACTAGGAAATAAGAAGAAATAGCAGAGAAGATGTGATTCATCCCTCCTCCACCTCCCAGGTGAGCAGGCAGAAGAGATGCTGCTGCCAAGGTTTTGCCACTGTTTCCAAGCAGGGCTCTTGTTAGGGATCTTTGCTCAGTTTACACCAGAGAAGCCCAATGGAACTTGCTTTAACAAGGAACCAAGAGGAAGTAACTGCAATCACCCTGAAGCGAAGCTAATCTGGAGGCATGGGGCTACTGAGCACATGCCTGTGATTTCTGAAGATCACTTTGGTCCAAGATGAGGCCCCCAGACTTGTTTGTGAGGACAAAGACCTCCTGTCCTTTTCTGCTCTATCTCTCCACTGAGAAGTTCAAGCAAAATATTGGCAAAATTTCCCTTTTGATCTTCCTCAGGGTTTAGGAGCTGGCAAGTGCAAGCTGGCTCTGGAATTAGATTAACATGCATTGACAGAATGCAGAAGGGAACTAGTGCAGAATCTGGCCTTGCAGAATACATAACAGCAGTAAAAAAAACGCCTGTTTTCAAAAATTCATGTCACAATTTTTTTTCCCCACAAAAGAGTATATAATTTAAGTAAAAAGCATTCAACTTCAATGACAGCAGATTTGATATCCACTGAACATTTAGTAGGTTACTGTGATTCAAATGGATCATAAACCTGATTAATCTAACCCATCACATAATACCTTCTGAATTTTCAATTCATTTTTTCAAATCCTGTAAAACATCAAAATCATTGAAATGGTCTTCATCCTTCTGGAAGGATTTCCTACAGATCACACAGCCCCAGTCCTCCTGAAAACTGAAGCTAGTAACTTCAGCTTCTTCCCCACTTGCACAATTCATACGACTGATGATCTACTCTGCAAAACACCAAGTACTCTAGAGAGATGCTGAGTGCTATGGACCATCACAGAGGTATTTTCTGATATTGCTCTGCACTTTGCAGGATGGGATCACTGCTCTAGCACCATTAACAGTGTAAGTTTTATTTAAACCCCTCCTTCATTCTTTCCCCCCAACAGAGGAACAGCCTTAAACACCTTGTATGAAGGGAATGTTCTTTGTTCATAAATTAGAAGTAATAAAGAACTGACTTCTACTTGTGTGTTTCTTACCAATCTAGATAGTGCCCTAGAGCCAGCATAAATAATGCCCACAAAAAGTACTGAAGCAGGAAGCCATGACAGGATTTCAGACCTGTGGAAACAATTAAAATCACATTACTTCACCACATTTCGTTTACATACAGCCAGCAACAGTTGCTTGTAAGGAATATAATACATATATATGTACATGAATTTAAGATACGCATATTAAATTCATTGTCTGAGTGTTCAGTATTCCTCCCATTTACTAAAGAATCCTGAGACAGAAATGAATCACTTCATCTAACACTGGATAAGAGCTCTTTATAGATATATTTTCTCTCTTTTACTCTTTCCCTGGCTTCTCTCCCTGTGAAATTGGTTGTTTCATAGCAATTATTCCTATTGGTTTTAAGGGACAGAAATTTCAACTAATCGCCTTGTTGTGCTGTAAAAGGAAAAAAAAAGCCCTGACAAATGAAGGCATAAAACAGTGCACTTGCACAGACAGCACACATTTTCACTATGTAGAAATACACTCGCCCACCCACGCATTCATTTTTCAGCCAGATTTGAAAAGAGATTCTTCCTAAAGATCAGATTGTCTCTGTGGAAGCACATTTCTTGAGATTTCCTAATGATGCTCCTTAAACTAAGCCAAACTCCTAGAGGCAGTTTGACAACTAATGGAGGGATGAAGTCATCAGATTGATCTGATTATTATTGTTATTTTTTTAATCCATGCTTACTGCAGCAGGAGCAGCTTTCAGTTCTGAGAAGGAGTTTCAGAATTTGTACTTTTTTTTTTTTTTGATCTTGTTACTTATGGGGAGAAAGGGATCAGGTGGGTCATAAATTTCAGACAGAATAATGTAAGATTTTGAGCAAGGGGAGAAAGCAGTAGCAATGATCTAAAGGTCTGATCCAAACATTTCTCAGGACTGAAGACACTGCTACCTCTATTCACTCTTCCCAAGCTTTAAACTAAAGAAAACATTAGTGAATACTGGTTCTCAGAACGAAACCAAACTGCTTTGTAATTCCTTAATTTGGATTATACTTCCAACTAGTGTAAAACTTAAAATGTAAATACAGGTACTGCTACACTAGCATACTTCATGAATGCAAGAAAAATAGACCACTAAACAATGAAATCAGAACAGTCTCGATGAAGTTAAAACATGCACAAAAATTAATGTAAACACAGACAAGGGAAAAAAAAAAAATCACATTTTGTTTTTCTTTTTAACACATAATTTTCTAAGACACTGGATCAAAAACCCAGGGTCACAAAAATAGAGTAATCCTTAGATGCGTTCACTGGCATAGATATTTTTGTTCTGGATTTTTTTTTGGGTAGCCACCAGAATTTTTTATATTGTTCCTTTCAAGGTTGTTGATTTCAACTGGAATTTCACTAAAACCAGGATCTAAAACTGTCACACCTCATTACAAGCAAGTTCACATAAGACACCAACAGAATACTTAGACCTTATTGAAACTTCCACAAATGGAAGAAAAGAGGATGGAAGAAAAGAAAGAAGGGCTGGGAAGATGAAATTAACACATGCTGAAAACTGAATTTTCATTAAAAACATAAAAATATCACTCTTTCATGTTCCCAACCACTAAATTCTAGGAATCCCAAACATGTATTCATTTCCAATGCAATACTGTGAATTGCCATGGAAAAAGATTTCAGATGCTTTTTCCATGAGGTAAGGATAGAATTTTATGCTGCCAAGTGGGAATTTAAGGACTGAAAAAGAATGCATGGATGTTTGATGTAATGTGTCAACACCAACAATCTGTCTTTGTATGTAAACCAATTAGTAGTTTCTTATGTTGGCAATACAGCAATGTACATACAAAACAAAAAAGCTCAGTGACATATGAGAACTGACAAGCTGTGGTTGTAGGATTAGATTCAAAAGCCACTAAAGTCAATGGATAGGTTCTCCTAAACCACACTTTAGAGCTTTGGTTCAAGCAAGACTCTGAGCTGCTGTTTAGCTGGGGGGGGAAATTTAGCACTACAAGAAATACCAACCAGAACACATAAGACTAACGTGCCTTACAAGGATTAGGGCAGCAGATTGTGGCACTGGAAGCATTATGCAGATGTTACACATATTCCTCTAAGCTCCACAGAGCCCTTGTTCTGGATAAAAGTTTTGCAGATGGTCACCATTCAGCCTTTAGAAGCAACAATGACGGTGACAGTCCTCTATAGCTGGGAGCACTGGGGGAAACAGATGAAAACCAGGATATCTACAAGACCTAAGAGAAATTACCCTAAGAAATATGTTTTAATTTGATTTTTTATTTTGAAGATGGTATTCCAGACTTTAGACAAAGGGTGATGATCTCCAGGTGATAAAATAATTCTGCTGAGGCACTGAGATAACCTGAACTGGCTCAAGAAGCATAAATGCTGACAGTTTGTGGAAACAAATAAATGGGTGACAGTTTCTTATTTGAAGCATGACAAGACTGGGGACCAGATATTATAAGTATCCTACACATACACAAAAAGCCTCTGCGAAACCCAAATGAACAGAGAGATTCAGAGACCAATATTCACCAAGGAGGGGCTGGAAATGTCCTTATCCCAGTGGTAGTTCTAAGAAAAATCACCTTTGGAAGGGGAAGGAGTTGAGAGGGAGTGATAAACAGAAGCTTTGAGACATTATGTTTGATTATTTGTTGGGAATTGTATTGTTTAGTTGCTTTTTAGGGGGTTTGGTTGCTGGGTTTCGGTGGCTGCTTTTTTCTTTCTAAACCACAGATACATGCTACAAGTCCAGTTCAGCGAAGCATTAAAGAATGATCCTAATTCTTCTGAATAAAGACGTATTTAACCCGCTGCTTATGTATTTGACTGAACTATAGCTGAAAGATGTCAATTAATTCTGGTAATTTCGTTTATTCTGCCCTAGAACAGGAATCCTGTACTGGCTGAACTACTAGAGGTTTCTCAAGATGATTTTAACCACTTTTCCGACAGTGTGCTGCCATCTAGTGGCCTGAAGTCTCCACTGTCACAACAAGAACTAATTTTTCACAATAATTTTTCTCAAATAAAAACATCCTCCTCAACAGTAAAAATTTTTTTCTTGCCCACTGTTTTCTTCAATGTCTTCCAAGTTTTGATAAAAATATCTTCTGAATCTGAAAAAAGATTTAGCTTTTTAAATTTCATAGTTTAAATCAAAAATAGCAATGAAAAGTTGAACTACAAAGGACATTACTGATGGCTGTACTCTCTTAGACTGTTCTGTCAAAGCAAAAATCTGCATAAACAATATGCATTTGATAATAATATGCATCTCAGTAACTGTCTTTAAAGCAAGGGCTGGATCTTAATCCTGACTCTACCAATACCACTGGCAGCTTTTACACCAATATCCTCATTTTATCTGCACTAAAGCAAAAAGATAAGAAGTAAAATTCTGTTTCTATTTACAACTTCACTTAAGTTTCAGTGGTGATGTAGTCACTTGCATGGACATGAAAATAGAACATAGCCTGGTTCTTCCAAAATACATGTAGATTTCATCACAAATCAGGAGATTGAGCTTTGCAAGCCAACTGTCAGAAATCCAAACAGAAAATCCATCAGCTGCTAATACAGAATCACTGAAAAAAGTTATTTAGAAGGCAACTTTGGCAGGCATCTATTCCAATCACCACCCCAGCTTCAGAATCAAATCACATTACTCAGGTCATTGTCTAATAAAGTTTTTAATATCTCCAGAGATGGTGATTCAACAATTGCTGTGGGCATACACCTTCTAACTTACACTATTTCTGCAAAATTAAAAAGATAATCCACATTCTGTACCGCAGAATGGATCCACCCAAGCAGAGTACAGCTGGACGACTCTTCTGAGTTGTCACAGTTCAAGCAGATGATCTTTGCCATAAAGCACCTTTTAATTTGGAGTTTGATTATTATATCAATCCTGTACTGCAGTGGCTGCTCTTGCTCTGCAGTAATATATGCTAGAGTTAGGCAAGAGTGAATGATTCCCATTTATGGAACACAGCTCTTGGGGAAAAAGGCAGACAGCATTCACAGACTTCACTGCACTGAAGTTTTGGGAAAGTGTATGCTCTCAACCAAGGTTTCCCTTACAATGCTATAAATAATCCAGGGGAGACATGTGGACAGACAGTTGGATAAGTTATCTTTATGGTTTTCACTAATGGCTGGGCTTTTTTGACCAAGGCTTTCTCTTTGTCTTACCAAGGCTAAACTGAATCCACTTTATAATAGTAACCTGTTGAGGTGTGTATCATTGAACATTCATTAGACTAAAACCCAAAATCTCTCCTATGCCTGTGAAGCAGAACACATATACACCTCCCAACTTCAATTTTAGCAAGTTAGTAACTTCCACAACCAATTTAACTATGTCATAACCTAGCTACAGAAAGTAAGTATTCAGCAGATACTGAAAACCCCACAGTACCTTGAAGACAAGTTTATCTCCACCCAGCCCAGCT